>JAIPRK010000265.1:233002-271011 GCA_025469195.1 Chaitophorus viminalis
AGGTTATATTTTCGTTAACAATCTGTATTATATACTTCGCTAATTTTGCATATTATGATTATGCGTGAATCGTTCATATTTAAATGAAAGGCATTCCTATCTTGCTTATTTTTCGTTTTCAAATGCTAACGCTTGGTGGTACGTTCAGCACCTGAAGAACGGGTTTGTCAAGAACTAACGGTATTTATTCAAAGACAGGAAAAGCACTGAAATTGGAAAAGATAACGAGCATCATTAGGTGCATCATAATTGGTAATATCTCATAGGCCAAAGAGCGTGCAGTGTATGCAGCTCCAAGCTCTAATCGCCTTAAAAGACCGCTTTAATTCAAATCAAGCAAAAAATTAGAGGTTGCATTTATAAAAAACCATGTATAGAGAACACCGATAAAAGATTTGGTGAAAATTTCAAGTTGTTGCGGTTTTTCGTTATTGAGTTAGAGCATTTAAAAAAAAGAACGGATGGGCCTCGCTTTGCTGTACAGTTGGGGATGGAGTGTACCTCGTTTATAGGATAGGTCATTATTACAATGGATTTGTTAAATTTGAATGCAATGATAGATATCATTGTATACGATTAACGATTCTGAACGGAGTTAATATGTTTGTCTAAAATTTGTATATAATAATATAGTATTTTATATTTAATTTGAATTATAATGCAATTTCGTAAAAATTTAAATTTAAAACAGTCATAAAATTTTTCCTCTTAAGTCGGGTAGAATTTTTTTTATATATTTTTAAAGGTAAGCTTATGGAAAACTTAGTGTTAAAATTTTGAATCTTAAGTATAAACAGAAAAAATTTATGAATTTTCAACTACAAAATAACTTGCAAATTATCGCGATTTTAACATATTTTATACAAATTTGAACTTTATGGGCTTATAAAAAAATTTGAGTGAAACCATCTCTGATATTTTTTAGTTACAATTAGTATTACTTATATTTAATCCTTTAATTCATTTTCAAGAGTTTTCGGCCAGCCAATTAAATTTTATAGATTTTTAAAAAAAAAAAACTTACAAAAATCGAAAATTTAAATTGTCTATAAATAAGTCAAAATATGTCAAAATACTTTGAACACTTAACCATATATAGAGAACATCAATATAAAGATTTGATGAAAATTTCAAGTTGTTGCGGTTTTTCGTTTTTGAGTTAGAGCATTTAAAAAAATGTAGTTTGTAAAAACGTGATTTTGCGTAAAATTTCCCGTTTTTTCGTAATTTTTTAAATGTTTTTTTGGATTTTTGCAAAAAGTATTAAAAAAGTTGGATTTTTGACGCACTCAAGTACCATCTACATTCACTTTCCTTTCAGAAAAGTTGCTGTATATGCAAATCAAAGCATTTTTACTGCAAAAAAAGTTGTTGTCAGACACAAAAAAAAAAAAAAACACACATCATTGTAAAATCAATAGATTCCATCACTCCGTTCAGAATCTAAAATCATGCTGTTTATAAAATAGCAATTTTGTTTTTTTTTTTTACTGTAAAAGAAATATTAGATTTTTAAACTTGAGTTCCAAAATTATTTTGTACCGTAGTGTTTAATATAATATTATAATTAATAACACTCTGTATAGTTGTACTACTTATGAATTGTTAATTCTCCGATGCATAGGTAATATTACAATAATTTCATTATAGTAATAACGATGAAGTAATAATAATGAAATTTATTTAAACAAAGTATTATATTTATCTGATTGTATTATTATTAAAATGTAAATTATCGAAATTTTAACACAAATGTCGGAATGTGAAATAAATATTATTTTGAACATTATCAAATGTTCCCGCACGACGTGTAGAGTATAAATACGACATTTTGAATTCATGGATTTTTTTAACCTACTTTATGGTCTCTTGGAAGTTTTCCAACCTCACCTAAATGTTGATAATCATACTTTCAGCAAACATATTGAAAACAATGAAAACTCACGTTTTTCTCTAGGTATACCTATATTGGCTCTCTACAAAAAATCACCCAAAATAGACATAATTACCGTAGAAAATTGTTCGACAATCATTAAAAAAAAAAAAACACTAATTCACTTAACCCACTACTTAAGGAATAGATTCTAAAAAGTAGGAGTTACTTCTCTCTCTAATTGAAAGTATCAGTTATAAATTTATAATACTATAATTATCTGATACCGGGTAAACCTCCCGATATTCTATCTTCCTATCGAACTATTAGCCTTCTTCTATTATTTACGACACTCAGCGAAATATTAATCGTTAAAATGCACTTAAAATTATCAATGAAAAAAACATATAATAAATACCTTATAATTAATTTGGGTCTAGAAATTCACCAATTCCGCTGCCTAACCAACATCATAGTCTACTCATTTGAAAAAAGACTTCCGCTGTTCTAGTAATTAGACATATCTCAATTATTTGTTAAGGTTTACAAATAGACGCTTATTTCAATTAAGAACACTTTTCTCACATCCTTATTTCTTATTTTTCAACTCATACATATAAAACCGTTATTTTGCTACCAAAGTAGTCTTTGAATTCTCCAACTTAGACCCTATCTTAGCTAGTGCCCCACAAAGTTCAATTCCATCTCCAATTCTGTTTAAAATTCATGCAACACACCAACATCCATTCACATTTCCGTAGTCGAGTTCATAGATCACATGAATATCTTTACTTCTCATAAAGACCCATTTACCGCCGGTTAATACTTACAAAATGACTTTAACGACATAGAACCATGGTAATTAAAATTTAAGATTAATGTTAGTATTAAAAAGTGCTCCCGTGTTATTTTTTTTTTTTTTGCTTAAAGAAAGGCACTATCCCCCAAGTTCACTGCTTACCATCCAACAAAATTATACCACTGAACTTCAATGCCTGTTATTTAGTATTAATATTAGACAAACTCTGACCTGAACCGATCATGTCAAGCAAAAACGATTTTTTCTGAACGCTAGGCTCTAATCTCTTGACTTTCTTCTAGAAATACACTCCAAACTTACCCTAAAAAATAAACCACTATTATACATAACTATTCTAAAACCAATTTGGTCTTACGAGATTTAATTATTGAGCGCAGCAAAAAAATCAAACGTCTATAAAATACAATACATTCAATCTATTTCATCACACTCTATTTTATTACAAACGCACACTTCTATGTCACAAATCATACCCTATATACAAATTTTAATATACCAAAAAGCCACCGACATAGCCACTTCATTCTACAAACTCTTTTGCGTACGCCTGGCAAACCATCCAAATTCCCTAATACTTACCCTTAATTCAAACATCACCCCAGTCCCTAGGTAATCCTAAAAGAAGACTAAAATGAAACTATAGTGTCTAGACGTAGTATAAATAATAATTAAAATAATCAAGTCAAAATGGTTACCAATGCACTTGAAAAAACATGCTTATTGTATAAAAAAATATACAAATTGTATATATTTTATAAATAATGATTACACTAAACATTTTTACATGAGAGTATCATACACTTACAATAATATATAGTTTTAAATAATAGCTATATACGCGTAGTGTTTACTGTTCATACAGAAATTCCGTTGCATAACATATTTTATAATTAATGTAGGAGGATAGTTTATTTTTCAACTACATAACTTTAAAATCACACAACCTGAACTATAATATTTAGTGAATCATATAACCAATTTTACAAAACAAGGTTGGTCTGTACATCTCATATTAAACGGCCCAAAATATTAGTGTCTAGATATTTTTGAATTTTAATTTTCATTGTGTATCAGATTAAATTATGTGAATATATTTTGCACACATCAACACTTAAAATCAAATATTTATTTTATATTTCCACTGATTAAACTATTTTTTACATGGGTATGAACACTTTGTACTTATAAAATAATAATATGCATTTTAAAGAATATAAATAAGGTAACATTGGCAACAGACAACAGTGCATACCTATTTAAATATTCTTACGGCTTGAAATCAATCAAACATTTATAATTTCAGATGTGGTTCCATATTGACGTTTAACATTAATCATGGTTCACTTATAAATAATTGGTCATGGCTTGTGAGATGCTAGAACGATTTAAATCATCTTTATTGAAATTTTTTTTTAAGCTCTCAGTTCTTCAAAATAAAATTTTTAATCAATCAAAATTATATTAAATATAATATATATATATATATATATAATATAATATATTCCTCAGTAATTTTTTAATATATAATACATGTATCAATAATTATTATAATATATTATTAACTATTGATCATATTTTGTATATAGAATAATCTGGTATGTTTATGAATTTCTGTAAACTATTCAGTTTCAATGTTATACTAATAAGTAATAAGTATAATAATATTATAAATTCATTTTTTCACGCGCGATTATGTTACGGCTAGTATGCGCCCAACTATTATTGTACCCAATACTTTTAATTTTCTAACCTAACTACAGTTTCAGTTTAGAGCTATAAATAACTTCTAAAAGTATAAAATGTGTACAAATGTATGAATACAACTTTGTGTTTAAACCATTATTTATTGTATTATAATTTAATACTTTATTGTACAACTAATATAAGATGCACCAGATGTTACCGATAAAATAAACAGCTCAGTCTTTGTTGAGGAAATGTAAAGTTATTTAAATATCTACTCTTTTTTTATTTATCTTTTATGTTTTATTAAATAATTGCAATGAAAATGAGTATAGTTATAAACGTAAGTATAATTATACAACAGTGAGAGAGATTGTACATTTCAATTAAAAATATTTATCTTAAAGGTATTTTAAGAATATGAAATATAAACTAGTGATTCGTTGATGTATAACCTTTTGTAAGTATTCATTCGATAAATAAATTTAACAATGACTACCTTGGTTAGAATACCTATCGTTTAAGTGTATTATAAAATTCGTTTCTATGTAAATATAAATAATTAATCATAATATATTAAATCAGATAATTATCATGTTTTAGAATTGCCCTTGACTAAATTGGCTTGTATAATATTTAAAAATCACTAATGGTTATAAAATGCCCGGTGATTAAATCAAATGAAATAGTCAGCCGACATATGGTTATGTTTTAAAGCAATTATAAATGTATTAAATGGATTGATGGCTGCAAAATATTCTAAACTAATTAGGATTTCGATACTATACGATCATTTGGTATTGTATGTAGGTATAGTAATTAAAACACATTTGTAAAGAAAAATAAGTGTAACAGGAATTTACAGTAATTTGTATTACCTTTATAATCAGATTTGTATTTATAAAAATGTAATTAAAACATTATAATAAATAATACATTAAAAATAGTGAATTACATATACTTATATATTTGTATTTTAAAATGTGTTGTAACAGTTTTTAAACAATTAACCGTATCATCAACTATGGGAGGCTATATAGATATGAAAAAACTACGATTATAGTTTTTTTTTTTTTATTACTAATACAACATGAATACACAAATAAATAAATGTAGCGTTTTCAAAATATCTATGCCTATTGCTATACTTTATTCCCGAATAGATTGATTAGCAAATACATATTTGCTTAAATAAGCATCATCAATCATTATGTTGAATAAATACAAGTTAAATCTTGTGTTGAGAATCAAGGGATACGAATCTTTTTAAAGTACAAATAAATAATTATACATGTATTTTGAACACCTGAAATTTATTTAAACTGAATTAATAAAAATCTGTATAACGTTATTTATCCAGTTAATCTCATTATCTATTTTAAGTTTAACAATTTATGCAAGAAACGATGTATTTTATAATAATGCTGTATGATTACTATAAGAATACTAAACACAAAACAATTAAATTATATTTAAATATTTTTCATTTTCTACCATAATGATTTTTCTAAATCGGATCTCTTATGTTTCTCATACTTTCTTCGTTATTATTTTATTACTTCAAATATTATAAAATATTTGAAGAACCCTTACAAATAACGCAATATAATGTAATCATCAATCATTGAATTTTGAACATAAAATCTAATTATTTTACTTGATATTCTTTTTTTACTCTTTTGTTAGTACATTTTTGTACACAGATGATTTATTAACATAATATTGTGTGTTAAAAAATTAAGTACGTACCTACTTACCTACTATATTAAATAATGTATTTTGTATATTTTATTATATATTTTGATATTTTGGTAGTTAATAATATAATATAAAAATTATAAAAAAATCTTTTCATTCGTGTTAAAAATAATTATAAGCTGTTATTCTAGTTTGGATAGAAAAAAAAAACCAAAATATATCTGATAAACATTAATTTAAAAAAATTTATGACATCAATATACGTGGTTAGCAAAAAAACAAGAAAACAAATTTGAATTATTGTGTTTTGTAAATTTCAAATTAAATTATTATTTATCTCTAATTCCTCTTATATGTGCGACTATATATTATTATTTTGAGTATAAATTAATAATTACAATTATCATTAAATTCAATGAAATAAATAAGTGAACAATAGTAAAATGGATAAAAATTTATAAAAAGTTCACAATATTGTGATATAGGAATTAATCATGTATTATCATTATTACCTATGTAAATAAGTGTGTGTGTGTGTGTGTGTGTGTGTGTGTGTGTGTGTGTGTGTGTGTGTGTGTGTGTGTGTGTGTGTGTGTGTGTGTTTGTGTGTGTGTTGTCCGTTGTTTTTGCTATTATTGGTGTATACAATATACTACAGATATAACTGATCATTTTCCAAATGTAATAAAATCGCAGTTCACGAAATAGCTACAGTTTTATTCGATATTAAGTGCCATGTGCGGACGTTAAATAAAGTCTTATTGTACCTAGTGCTAATAATCCTGTTTTATAAACGTTTATTATTTTATCCGTATGGTAAGAGGGACGTAATCATGACGTACGATATTAATACTATTACAATGTCGTCGAAAACTTTGACTGTACACCGATGACTTAGAAAATTACACGGACACGACATAACCACACGGATACACAAAAACACACAACAAATTACACACGTTTCCCGGCATGGGCGTAGGTATTACGTTGCGGTATACACCATGCACCATTGCTTATTTTATACATTAATAGTTACTGCGCGAGCATTGATTTTTCGTTTTACAGTGAATCGATTATTTTTTCGTACTTATTTCCCGACACCCATTATTATTATTATCATCATGATTTTTATTATTATTATAATATATTCCTGTACGAATATGTATAAACATTTGGCTAAGCGTATGTGAAGCTACAACACATTGTACAGTGTGTATATACAGTAAAAAACATGTTTTATCCAAGTCGGTGTTTAAAAAACGAAACGCAAAACCTTTTTCACATTAAATATTATATCTACCTGGCTTACATTATCGCTGTGCCGCCGCTAATACGTTATTCACCGTGAGCTAACTTACTTCATTAGCTATGCATGCATGAAAAATGAATCCCTAGACGTTGATATAAATTGAAGGGTATCAATATTATTTTATTTATATTTCGTTATAATTATAATTATAATACATCGATATCCGTAAATATGTCCGCATCGGTGTTTTGCACCAATACATATACCTATTATATACGTGCGGTTATAAATACACAAAACCGCGCTTTCCCGGCAAACCAGTTTATCAGAATCAACGGTTATTATAACAATATAATTGTTATTATAACTACACATTACGATTATGGCTACCACCGATGTAACTACACCACTTTGCGAAGAAAACAAAAGGACAAAATATCAATCGTACATGCACTCAATATACTATGCAATTATATTATATTATTTCGTTTCAAATATATTTATAATTACAACAATATTATTTACAATAATACTTAACAACCCGTTTGTAACGATTGATTAATTGATCAAATCGAATGAGAATAATATTCAGTAGGTAATGGGTTAAAATGTTTATTTTATGTATACCTATACAAATTAGTGTGTAAATTTAGTTTTATATAATATTGCATAGGCGTATAATATCTGGAATACCTACCAATATAAAGGAAAAAAATGTCGAATGAAACGCACTATGGATTATATTTTGATTTTTTTGCACACCCATGTTAGAAAAATCCATCAGTTTTCATATCATCAAATTATTATTATTTTAAATACAAGGAAGAAAATATAATATAACACGTACCATTATTAATAATCTGAATCTTCAGAGTTGCGAATTCTGAACACAGAGATGAATATCCTATTTCATATAATTATTTGATTATTCATAGATTCAAATATCTAACCAAATACAGTCTTTTTTAAATTGTACATCAATGTAAAATCGTTAATTTTTGAAAAAATTTTCAGTGAAATCATATTAAGTTATAATATTACTTGGACTACTTTTAAGTGCTTATAAAATAATATTTTTAATCAAACCTTGAAGATATTTAGATTTGATATTAAAATTTCTAACACTTATAATCTAAAATATATAACAATAAAAAATTATATTATGACTATTGGTTATATGATAATATACGATGAACTAACACGTGTGGCACACTATGACAATGGTTGAATCAATGGTTTTTTCTCTGTATTGTTATTATAATGGGAATAATTTAAGTTTTCAGTGCCGAAAATGATCATATTGGTTTGAAAACATAATTAATTTCAAATCTTTTGAATTTCTTTTATCAATTTCAGCATAATAACTAAAATTATAAACTTTGTCGAAAATTATTGTTGTTTGGTAAATTTTATAAAATTATTTTATAAATATATCAACAAAAGACTTTTGGAATACTTTAAAAAGAATAAAAATAAATTTGATTATTGTGAAGTGTAATATAATTATTGTAAAATAAAAATAATTTTTTGTGTTTTTTTTCAGAATTCAAAAATATAAAATTAATGTTTTTTTTTTTTTTGGGCAACTTAATTCTTTTAACTTACAGTAATGGGACTGAACGACGTTTTTTTAAAAATTCTAGGATAATTTTATTATTGTTAGAGATGGTTTTTCACATGACTGAATGACAATTGAAAATCGAATAAGAAATGGATGGGCAAGATGTACAATATCATTATTAAACTGTTTCTAATTCAAAATTGGTTGTTAATTAATGTTTTCATAAGGTTTATTTTTTTATTCTTTTTCTATTTTTTCAAACCTACTGTGAGATTAAAAACAAATATGACAATAGCAAGAAAAATCTGTTTCGAATGTTTAATTGTTGATATTCTGAAATATTTTGTATATTATATTTATTATTTTTTATGATCACCGAACAAATTACAAACAATTGTAAAAAAAAAGAAACATTATAGTGTCCATCTATCTTACAGAATATAATACAAATATATATATATATATATATGTCATTCATTTTAAAACTATACATGATGTATACTCAGAGTACACTGTGTAATTTCTATAAATGTATGCCTAAAGCATTAAACTCTGCATTTTTCGTGAAAAAAAAAAAACATAAAATTATCTACCTGAGATTTTATTTTTCTCTAAAACGCAGAGAAGGCAGAAACGTTATTTTACTGTAAATCAAATGTATGTCTTATAGCAGGTGATATAGGTGGCTGACGATTATATTATCAATGATCAAATACTTATATACTATTTCCGATGAATATTAATATACTTATTCAAACAATGTATTATATGTTTTATTTACGGTTAAAATGTTTTTAATATGGTTACTTGGAATTTGTATGTGTACTATACTACTATAAATCACCTTTACATATTTTTTTGCTTATCAATTAATATTTTATCCCGGAAATAAATAAAATGTGTCCAATCAAATTGATTTATAATAATATAATGATTATTTGTATTTATTATTCGAGCTGTCTTAGACTCTTAGTTAAGATCGAAATACAAAATAATACGAATTGAACAACTTAATACCTCAATTGCGGATTGATGAAAACATCGCTAACTGTGGACTATATATATATATATATATATATATATTACTATAGTAATGATTATCGACTTACCCTACTCCTAACATTGTTGTATTTCGCATCCCAAGCTTTAGCAATGTTACGAAATTTAACAGAATGTGCTTGATTGTTTCTCGAATGACCGAAATATTATGACAATAAAACAACAATACGCACTTTATGATGTAAACACCGCAAAACGACCATATATTATACACAGCCAATGCGAAATCGCCTAGCTCGTGTACTATCGAAATACGAGATACGACTGACGAACACATGAATTTTTTGAGTAAAAAAGTGTTCTTTAAATTTAGCATCTCCCTCCTTCCCTCGAACAATTGAAATCAAAGCACTATTTGCCGTACGTATCCATGACCGGTTTTAGGTTTTCAAGTTCGACAGGATTCTCTGCAGTTCTCTCCTCCACATGTAGGTAGTTACTATTTTCCCGCATCGTAAATCACTATACGATCTTGAAAACATCAGCTGACCACTGTATATAGTGTTATATTTGCAACAGTTTTTCAGAAATAAGGTTTTAAAAAATAGTGCTGGTACATATATTATCGGCGAGTTCATGCGATATAATTTTTTAACGTCTGTCATTGAATGTATTAATTTATTATATAGGTACCCAGTTAAACAGTGGTTATACTAATATAAAATATGTTATCTTTGCAATATTAAAATATTTTATTTATTATTTTCAAGCCAATCAAAGTTATATATTAATATATTTATATATTAGAACGTTATATAAAACGTATAAACGGTTGGTGCTGTATACTTATATCTGACATGATATACGAGTATTGACCGGTGTACAATAGTTCCATATGAAATGGAGGAAAGTTTTAATCTTTAATGTACAATATCACCTTGTACAATTTCGCAAGAAATTGTTCATTCTACGAACATAAGGTAATTTAAAAATATTGACACAGTCATTATACCTACTGTGAATCATTTATTTATTACTTAGCGGTAAATTAGTTAATTTCCAGGGACTGTTGAAACTTTGAAGATATACTATTGTACTTTTGTACTAGTAAAACATTTTAAAGCAATATTTGCATATTGTACATAATTTAATATATAACAGTCGGTTATGAGGAGGAACAATTGGGAAATTATAAGGTAAGTACACAATATATTATATATAAAAAAAAATACGTTAAACTTATTGACTACGGCAATATTTATTATACTATTATAGGCATAATATTAAAATTTAAAAATAATACAATATAATATTCTAGACCGACATATAATTTCTGTTTTTTAATGTTGTATTAACTCAAAAATTAAAAACCGCAAATATTTTAGTTTTTCACCAAATGGTTAAGTTTTTGAAGTATTTTGACTTTTTCTGACCTTGGTATTTATAGACAATCTAAATTTTTGATTTTTTTAAAAATTTTTTTTGAACTATCGATAAAAAAAAATTAGCGAAAAATCTTGAAAATATAATACAAGGTTTATTATAAGTTGATCATAGCGCAATTAAAAAATTCAAATTCGGTTGACACGAATTTTTTTTCGAAGCCCTTAAAGTTCAAGTTTTCATGAGATATGTGGAAATCGCGGTAATTTGAAAGTTATTTTCTAGTCGAAGATTCATAATAATTCGCTATTTATAATTAAGGTTCAAAATTTTAATACATTCATAAGTTTTTCTTCAAATATCTATAAAAAAAATTCTACTTCAGAAAAAAATGACATGACCACCTGAAATTTTTAAGTTTCCATGTAATAAAACATTTATGAGTGAAAGTTTAACATATTTATTCTTTCCTGCATGCTTTCATCCAATGGTACAAACTATGTTTGGTCATTGTAAACAATGATACAACAAGGGTCTAAACAAGGGTTTGATTGAACTAGTACAATAGACATGGCTGCAGGGCATGGGGAAGTTAATTTGAGCCTTTAGGGTTGTATGTGCATTTATTTTTATCTATAATCAATACGTTTCCGTTTAGAATTTTATGTTTAACGTCACACTTTCACGAACGCACGTTACGACGACGTCGACAAAATATACATTAATTTTGAAATTCAATAAGATGATATTATTTAATATTTATATCGATCGTGTAAAATACGACTTGTATAATAATATGTTGCGATACAGCGCATGACGCACGGTCCGTTGACAGACATTTTTCGGGCAAAAGTTTCCGAATTTGAATATCTTAGGTTTTTCAGCGATTTAATGCATGCCCTAAAAAAAAAGTCCAATTTTATTAAGCAAACAATGACAAACAACAACAATTAGTGAGTCACTTCGTTATATTTTTAATTTTATACGATAGTATATATTTATATGATGCCATTTCACGGCAAAAATATACTATATTTATCTATGCTTTCATGTAAATTTTAATTGGCGCATCGAAATAACTATAATACGAATTGATTGATCCTAGAATTTTTCGTTTCGAAATGGCATTTCCAAATTTATTCAAAATAAAAAGCATACATGATAGGTACTATTATAATGATAAATATTTTATCGCATGCAATTTCGGTGCACGTTCCAACGTTCACCATAGTCGCCTAGCCGTTAAAACACCTATTTCATTCTATGCTGACGGTGTATCCTATATTGTATCACATCCCTGTGACAATTTAATTATAGGCACGCGATAAATTTATAAGTTAGCATGGTATAGCGGAACGGTTTGCCGCAGTCAATCACTGTGCTCAGATTGGTGACCATTCGACTCTAACGGCGTTGTTTAATCCTATACATACATACTAACATGTTTAACGCGCCCTACAGCTACTATTGATTGAATAAAAACCCATGAAACTCCACATGATACGATAATGGTCACAGCCTGTCGAGTCCTCCCCTAAAAAATAGACCAGTTAAACAATAACACAAAATATTACAAGATGATTTTTTTCCGAATTCAAATGCAATAATGAATGCTATAAATGCCATAACAATTATATTTTCATAATATTCACGTATTTATATTTTATTGCAAGACTCCGAGTAATTATTGAAATAATTTTGCGAACTTCAAATTTTGCTTTATGCCATTAGTATTATTCACGTTTTTCTTATAAGGTACTAGTCATTCGACTAACCGAAAATTTCAATGATACTATAGCTCAATATATTATAAGATTATAAGGTAATATAATATCGAGTATTTAAGTACTCATCATGTCAATGACTAAATCCCACATTAAACTATTAACCCTATACAATATAATTTTATCCTTGATGATAATACTGTGATTTATAATACATCACCATGGATATGTGAGTTCAAAAAAAAATGTATCACATAGGTAACACAATTTAAAACACAATTTAAACGTCTTATAATTGATTAATGGTTAAGCGTAAAGTGTTATATTTTGATCAAGTGTTAATTTTTTATAATAATATATAATAGAATGCAATTAACAGTTTATGATATGTCAATATGATTAAAATCGATTTTTCACTGATATTTTTTTTTTTTGGATACAAAACTCCCTTTGAGCTGATCGTAAACATTTCAAAATAAATATTTTCTTATAAATATTTAAAAAAATATTTGAGAATATAAGTATCTTATTAATTTTAAGTGCTTTATGTTTTGAAAGCTTATACATAGGTACTTTACATTTTTAAAAGTAGGGATATTTTTTTTGGGGCAGCATCTTTATTGTGTATCACAAAGAATACAAGGTTTTAGATTTTTGATATTAAAATTGAATTTTTTAGTCGATAAGTATAATACTATGGTTTATGAAAAATAATTTTGAACGAACGTTTTATATTCTATGAAATAAATAATTAACCATTTATACAGAGCAATTAAAAACAAAATCTTATGGTTTATTTATATTTTGGTCTAGAGACAACAATAAATACAAATACAAATACAATGGATAGTAATAATATTTGTTGAAATTTGACAATAACGTAACTTGCAAACAAAGAGAGTTAGGTGATTTGTAAGCGAATTTAGTAGGGGGATTAGTAAACAAAAATGAACGTGCGTAGAAGAACCATTGGGTCATTTTTATAGAACTGTAACTTGAAATCGTTTCAGCCAGTGTCTTTTCATTTTCATCATTTAAAAGTTCAAAAAAGTTTTATTTAATATATAAAAGTAAAACGTAAAAAATAAATTTGAGTGACAAAGAGATAGAAAAAGTTTTTATTACAAATTCCTTTTTTAGAAATTTGTCTATACAATTTAATTGCTGTGATAGACAGACTCGTATAAACGAATAAATCGGAAAATGTTTAGCACATAAACTCTACCGATGCATTCTTTATTCATTTACGACATCTTGTTTCAGATTCAGTGCTATAGTATTATTACATTCTCTTATAAATAAAAAAAAGAAATAAGATACATTTTATTATTTCTGTTGCATAAAACTACAACTGATTTGAAACAAAACTGTCAGCTATTTAAATTAATTTTAGATTCCAAAACTGGGAACTAACTAAACTGAAGAAGTATAATATTATTTATGTTTTTCATCATTGTCATTATTGTTTTTTTCATTTACAACACTGTTTAACAAAGTTTAACAGTTAATATCCTATGACTTTAAATGTTTCCTGTTTTAAGCAAATGAAACATTTTCCAGACGAAAAAGGTGAACGATTATTTAGGTGATTGCGTCGATCACAAGTTCGACCGGATTAATATAGTACCAATAATGGCCAATTGAGTACATACATATAAATATTATATAAACATAACAATTTTTTTCTTATACATAGTTATCACAGCTGTATAAAATAACTTATAAGTTTTATTTGATAAGAACAGGATTTTTCGTTAGTTAGATTTTGAAATGCAATAGTTATTACTAAGCATTTTTTCTGTTTGTTCGGTTTCAAGCTTTTGTACTAACGATTATTGTATCCGATTAAATAAACTGATCACGTGAAATACTTTTTTATTTGGCCTTGTAAACAATTGTTGCTCAGAATGGCACAATGTTATAATCGAAAATACAAGCATACTATTATTTACAACCATTTTATTGAACTTCAATAATGAAAACAACCGCAGGTCGTATAACGACACGTATTTAATGCGCTCTTGTTTAAAACTACTAAAAACTTTCGAAATTATAGAATATTATTTGATAAATTATAGAGGAAGTGATTGTACGTGTATAGTTATTGCAACGAATATATATTTGTAAAGATAATTATACGTGCTGCTTAATCCTGGTATTTGAATCGAATTCTCAGTTACTGCAACGATATGTTATTGCAATATGGCATTACTCAGATTTCAGTGATCGGGGCTATTATAACGCTCAAATCTCTTTTTTAAATTCATTTGTTTTTCCTATCCATAAACCATTTTTTTGGCAGTGAAGTTGATACGAACATTTTGTGTTGATTGATAATCGGACACAGACCGTGGTTAGAGGATACAATTATACAATTAAATTACAACCCAATAGTTAAAATAGGAAATAATAATAAAAAGTTATTCATAAATCCGAAAACGTATCTCCATGGGCGTTAAACTTGTTCAACATACAATGGTCACATTTTAATTTTAAATATCAATAACATATAATTACCGCGGTGTGCCGAAGCGAAAACCGTTTTTTTTTTTTTAAATACGAACCACTTACTGCGGAAGATCATTTATTGAAAACCGGTTAACACGAAATAGGCTGATCAAAACGGTTGATGCCATATTTTTTTTTGACATTATTTTCATTGACTGGACATATTATATAAGGATTATTAGGGTTTAAACGTTCACCAAATTAAATGTCAACCTTACTTTATGTACATCTATGTTTAGATACTGTAATGCATTATGAGCACAGTCAACTCGTCAGCAAAAATCATTAACTCAATGATTTTCACATTAGGCAACAAATATAAACAATTAACATTTTTTCCCTCGAACGTGCATTTAAAACTGGATTTACTGAACAGCCGTAAACCAATATCGTTGCTATATATTATAACTCCGAGTTCATTGCAGGTTTAGTCGGGAGTTAATCGATTGCAGCGTTTTTATACTGATTCCGCCGAAGATTAAATATATTGTGTAACATCATATATATATATATATATATATTACACACTAACATACACATAATAATATTCAAAACATTTTCGGATTTGGTAAATACATAGGTATTAATACTGTTTCCAGCGGACGTCTACTTTCGGCGATTCCGGTGAATTTTACTACCAACTCAACTTTGAACGGGTTTTGATTACTTAATGTATGTATAATGTTATTAATATTGGCATATTATTAATGGTATAATAAAATTACAAGTTTTACGATTTTATGTTCTGGTTTTTCATGTTAACATATTTCGTACAACATAAAATGTTGTATTATTATACGTGTACAGTTGTAATATATTATATTATATTTACGGTATAAATCTAATCGATTTATATTTTACTAATTAATTTATAATCTTTTTCAAATCATACATACATGTATATTATTTTCATTAAATTGTATTTCTTGATGAAAATACTTGGAGGCAAACAATAAATTATGCCAATAGAGATAGGTCATTATGTAAAATATTGTGCGTGTAATGAAGAACATGTTATATAATTCTAAGTGATATTCCAGTTTATCTTGAATACATATAGTCACTAGCGACATAGGTAATAAACTAATAACTCTAAAATTTAGTGTTAATTTAATAATAATAAAATAAAAGCAAATAATAACTAATTATTTATATTTTGTTTTAAAATACTCAATACATTAATACATTATAAATATGTAACGATTAATAACTAATAATACAATTTTAATAAAGAATATTAAATAAATAATAATAATAAATTATATGTTTGCATTCCCAGTTTAAATTGTCCGAGCTAATTGCTAAAGCAAATTGTTTTAGCAAAGTAAACATTGCTCGGTATTCTATATTGCCTGTAACATATATATTATATATTATATGTACGTCATAATATTTTATGTATATACACTTTGGCGCAACAATAGATTCCGTACAGGTAAAAAGATCTTTTCGACCGAGTCGATTCATTTGATCGTGAATCGGTAATAATTTTGATATTACTACATTTCAAAACTTAACTACAGTCTACAACACTCCTTGTTTAAAAGTAATTATTCACAACAATATTATAAAAACGATTCTACCATATTATTTATTGTACAAAAAGTATATTTCGTGATTATTTTTCAATTTAACATTTTTCCACGGGATCCCGTAAGTCCTGGTTATACTGATTCGATCTAATCATGAATTCGGGAAGGTCTATGTAGTTCAATATAATAAGTTGGTAAATATTATATATGGTTTCAAGAAAACCTTTTTTATCGATGTGTCGTATGTCTAAGATCCATACGAACCATACGCGTTCGTAGCCAGTTAAATTCCATTACGCATCGAATCGAATAAACAACACACAATGAATTCGGTTTAATAGCGTATTACAATATCGGCTTGAACAATATAATAATATTGTCTTGCTTCTATTATAGTATAGTTGTTGACACCAACAGCGGTTGTGTTGTATTCACGGCAAAAGGGTATATTCCGGTTTTGAGGTTTTCATTTCTAGAACATTGATTGCAATTGCGGTTAAAACTCTCTTAATCATAAATTCATAACGTAATGATTGCATTGTACTGATTAAATTATTGCTGTGTTCACTACTAATTTTTACTAGCACTGTTTAATGAAGATAGTCATACCCAATGATTAATGAGAATCACGTTTAATTAATAGTTTACGAAAAAGAAAAGTCTACAGAGAAGATAATTATATTCAAATTCGCGACGTGACAAAGAAAACAAAAGGAATACATAATAAAATAATATGTAACTAGGTAAATAGGTAAAAAGGTATAAACGTAATAAAATATTCATATCAGAGTAATAAGTGACATAAGTAAAATATTAGTTATATTTGTTTATTTATTATTTTAAATATCAGGGTTTAATTACGACGTGTCGATGCTCAGTGAGTTACCTATGTTACATTATGTACGAGATGTACAATATAGCTATTGATGTATTTCTATATTTTCCGAATGATGTCTACGTATCAAAAAAAATTAATAATTTTAATAAAATATTAGAGAACCTGGGGCAAAAGGAGACACCTATAATGTTTAATTTCTTGTACTAAGGCAAATTTTTGAACACATTTCTTGATTGATATATTAAAATTCAAAATGGTTTGGTTTTAAAATGTTTTATATTAATTAATTAGTTTTAAGTTGTATTTAAAAAAAATATATAAAAAAAATAAGTAATTTATCCCATTACGCCCACGTCATAAAGTAATATGAAACAAACAAGTTCTAAACATATTTTCAAATAAGTGAACATTCATAGGTAGGTAACTATTTATTTCTAAATAGATAATAGTAGGTACTAAAAATTACACAAATATGAAATAAATATGATTTATTTACATAAAGATTTGTGTATAGTCTGAATTTCTAAAATAATAAATAAAAAATCTTATATTACATTAAAATAATTTGCTTTATCTCAAACTAAAAATAAAAACTAATATTTATTTTAGTTTAAATGTTACATTATATTGTTAGTCTCTGATACTTATAAATATAAACAACTACATTTTTAATGGGTAGGCATAAAATTTAATATTATAATAACATAATTGGACAGTCCCATCATGCACCAAATGACTTGTCTCATTATGTCCCGATGGACCAATAATTTTAAATTGAACGTATACAGTATAATTATTTATACAATTTAAATATTAGAAAATACAACTCAACTACAAAAGTGTATAAATATATTAAAAAATATTTGTTAAGGAATAATTAATTATTCTAAAATAAGAATAATGTTAAGTTATAAGTTGTGTTAATATTAACTCGCTGAGAACCAAACATTTATTTACACTAATAGTATATTAATGGATAATAGCAATCAGTTACTTATCAGTTATCACTAATTTTTATCAAACATTTTTTAAACTACCTCCATTAGATATTTTAAAAATGTTACATTTATACAATTATCATTAATTATTGAAGAATCTAGTTGTGTGTGCATATATTATTATGTATTCGTTATATTCAAAAATACCGTAATACGTTGTACCCAAAAAAATGATTTGTGTTTGATAATAATCACTAAACTGAGCAACGGGAATACTACATTGCGCAGACTAATTTCGAAAGGATTGTTTTAAAACTAAAACTGTGTATTATATTTGCATACCAACTTTTTAACGAAACCAAATAATATGATATCTCTTATAATTAGGTATAATATAAATGTTTATAATTTTTCATGTAAAATTATAATGCAATAATAATAATAATAATAATAATAATAATATACGCATAGACTGTACAACGTACACATAATATGGGTACAACTACACTGAAATTTTGAAACATTACCTAATGTAAATTTTAAAAATAACACGCCGAGAAAAATGTTTAAATAGTAAAACACTAATTGCATGTAAATTCGTAGACCGTAACTCGTAAACTATTAAGAATTTAAGAATAGTGTAAACTAATTCATCATCTGCAAGTGGATAAACTTGTTTAAAAAAAATTATAATCTGCCGCAATAAAAACGCCACTGTTAAAAAACAATCTCGAGAAACGATGGGAAAATCAAATAAGGTAATAATTATTTGATAAATCAATGCCAATATATTATAGATCCAACCATTCATCTTGGAAACACGTTTTTGGGGAGCGAAAAATGTGGGTTTTCGTTGTTGAAAAAATTTCTTTCAGAACCCTTTTCGTTAATACTAAGAAACTCAACATCACATTCAGCAGTTAATAATTATATAATACGTAATAATATGTATCCATCAAGCTATTAGATTATTTAAAATTGTACGTATTTTTACCTTATAGCCTGACAAACATCCGTGATCGAAGGCGGTCGGGTCGGTTCTCTGGATTTTTCGGAGAGCAAACACCACGCTTTCGTCCTGAATTTGGCCTCATATAATTATAATTATTATAGTTTTACCTTGACCTCTACCTCCGGGTAGATTGAATTCCGGTTTGAACATAATTTAACCACCACGAGACTTGTCTTCATTCATATAGCCACGCGGGAAAATAATCATGAATTGGATAGATATTTTTATATTGATGATGATATTATGGGAGATATGATTATAATATGAACATGTAATCAATTCCATATAAGACAATGAACAGTGAAAATGCAGTAAAATATCCAAAAGTTCTATCATTTTTACCGATATAAAAGTTCGCGACGAAAATCGGGAAAACATTATAATTATACATGTGGGTCGACTATATCCATGCGCCAACAGTACTCTAGGTACTTATAATTATATACCAACATTAGGGTCAATAATAATTATTGCTGAGTACAAAAAGTATTAGAAAATTCGTTAGAGATTGATTTTCTCGGCTTGACGTGGATTTTTAGACCGGTACCTGAGAAGCGTAAAGTGACTTATTACGGATAGTTTAAAAACTATTTTTACCTGTTAATTTCCTTAATAACTTACAACAAAACCTTATTGGACAATGAAAGCTGCACTGCGATCGTCATCATATAATGACGAGGCAACATACACATCACAATAGTATAAATCTAAATTATAGATATTATAGTATAATATATTTTATTTATTTATATTTGTTTATACTGTAGGTAATTATAATATTATACAAATTAACCGATTATTTATTCACTAACCGTAGCAGTTTGAAATTAATCATTTACGCAGAAGGAAGGACAGAGAGTTCATGATGAATCGATCAGATTTTTACTATTTTATAAAAAACTAGAAAAATAGAGAATAAAATTCGGGGTTTGAAAACACTGCTGCAAACTTATTATAACATATTAATTATAATAATATAATAATACAATTATTTCATATTATTAGACGCCTTAAAAACGTAAAATTAGCAATCAAACAAACCCGAATACGGGAACGGTAAATGAACGGCGCTAATTAGGCAATTGAAATAAACCTAATTTTTCCCAATTGTGCAATTATTATAATGAATAACGATGCGTAGCACATCTTATCGAATCGGTACATGAAATTTGTATGCATACAATCGTATTAACGTTTTATAAATAGTCAAATGACTTTATCACATGCTATTGTCTGTTTAAGCGTAGGAAATAATGAACTTACAATAAATAAATGCATTTTAATAAAATTAATAATAAGGATTAGGGTTTTTGAAAAATTCCATTAGAAAGTATCAACTTATAACTTTTTTACCGTTTTCCTCGGTTATTTGAAATATTTATTACTCCAAAATAACAAATCAAATTTCCGAAATGTGTGAAACGGGTTTATTGTTTAGAAAAATACACAAAAGTTGTGCAGACAATAAACGTCTATTGCAGAGATCCTCAATTCACATGATGATGGACGAAAAGCTTATAGGCAGATTATCAATGTATAAAATTAGTAAAATTAGATACAAAAATTTAAAATACAAAAATAAAATTAATAGTCATCATTGTGTTCCATCACTGAAGTATATTTTTACAAGTATGTTTTTTGTATATGTATTTCGGGGTGTAATATTAGGAAGTATACTTTAGTAGACCATATGAATATACAATATACAATATACAAACATGTAATAATTAGACGTATGTATTATATTATACAGTCTTGTACATTATCTAGATAAAATATAGTAATCGTTTTATTTTATCTAGAAAAATAAATAGGCTATATGAGAATAATCATTTAAATAATTATTCAGCCAATTATTTTGAAATAAAATTATTTTAAAACCTATAATCGCTCTCTGGAACTCCTAACAAGGAATCTCTTGAAGTTTCAATTTAACTATGATGTTATTTTAATTACTCACATAAACATAAAAAATATAAATAAAATAAAGAAGCAAAAAAAAAAAAAAAACGTCTGACCAAAATATTATTACTATGCTCGAATGTACAATATAGAATATCAATTATCTGTTATTTTATATAAATAACATAAATAACAATGGGTAATCTTTGTATGGTACTAATTATATACTAGCTGAATTACTGGATTCCACACACAACAGTCAGAAAAAAAATAATTCCAAAAACGGCAAAGCGTTGCATTTCATTTTGATTTTTATGTATTTTTGAACTTTTTTTACATCTTACATTTTTAGACAACTATACGAGTCTACGAGCATTCATGGAAAATCACAATTATTGATGTTGACCTGAAACGCAGATATTATTAGCCACTAATAACATCAATATCAAACTGATTGTTGTATTAAGCAAACCAACAAAACGTTATTAGTTCATTACGATATTGACAGTTATAGGTACATATTATTACGATAGAGGGTACGTTATTTCGATTTTGTTTTAAGTTTTCAGAATGTCCGTGAAATGTTGGGATGTTTTTTCGATTTGTTTACGCATTTAAACGTTAAGGAGTAGTGTGGTGCAGTGGTCACACATCTGGCCACGACGCGTGCAGTCATCAATTCTAACCCAACTCAGTGCAAAACTGCAAAAATAAATTTTGCTGTTTCTTCCCCCGCCATCGTTCTGATTGCTTTACACTGCTCCCCGGCGGACCCCCTCCACAGGATGTGAAGTCCACACAAATTCTCTCCTTACAGAGTGGGATTCAAGAGCTAAAACGCACCCTACCCCTCTCAAGTGAAAAATCATAAACGAAAACCTAACGGTCGTTTCAGTGAAAAATAAAAATAAAAATTGAGCCAAGATGTTGATAAGTTACAATAAACGTATGATGATTGGATTAAAAATGTTTATGTAAAAGTTTTTTATTCAATAGTCCATTAATTAATAGTTAAATGATTGAAATTTAAAGTATATTACAATTACCTAGTAATTTAGCATAATATTTATTTAGTAGTAATAAACTATCGTTAGGATGATTTAGCAATACTTAGCTGTAATGTGCACTTATTTGTTAGTAGATGTTTGATCATAGAATCAAGTATTACGAGTATGATAAACACAGCGAAGCCTCAGTAATTTTTTATCATATTCAAGACTTAATAGTTCGTGTAATTGTGTTTTTAGCACAATTAAAATAAATGATTGATAGAAATACATTTTTATGTCAACATTTTGTTGTATATAATTTAATAAATTAACTATCTACAGCTAAGTGATAAGAAAATGTGCCAATGGTAAATTTTGGATGAATTATCTACGAATAGAAAAATTGTTAAATATATTACTATGAAGAATTATTAAGTCTCATACTATGTTAAAGTGTATATGATATTTTGATTCTAAATCATGTTTTGCTAAAGGGGAATTTAGGGTCAGTTTTTTTTTTTCAATTTAATTTTTGATATACGTACTTTAAAAGAAATTTTGAAATACTTTCCGAAGATGTTGTTTTAATTCTCAATTATCTTTTAATTGATGCTCTTATGTATATAGATTAGGCCTTCACAATTTAAATTCATTAATCTTTCACCTACTCTTTTCAAAGTTTTTTTTCTTTAATACATATATAAATGATTTTTATAGTACGTATTTTAGCGCTTATTATCGTCTATTTTAGGTGATATTAGTCCTGAGGTATGTCTATTATTATTTTACTATCTAGTATCTACATCGTCGGATCCCAAACGGCTCCCGTCTATTGTTCGCTTATTCCCAAACGGCTCCCGTCCAAAAAGGTCTAACGAACAGGTAAATTCCTAAACGGCTCCGGTTTTATACACCACAAATTCCTTCCCACTTTACACAGACTTGAGGTACTATTTGGCTAGAGCGACCGCGACCGCGACTGCGACTGTGACCGCAACCGTGTTTTACTGCGTCAATGTTATTATATGTACCTGGTTTAGCTATAGCAACTGCGACCGGCGATTTTGAACCGGTCGTGGTGATCTAAATTTTGGTCACTACACGAGCAGTCATATCGCGGTCGCTCCGCGATTATCCAGGTTAAAAATAGAATACTTGATTTTTCAATGATTACAATTTTACTTATTTAATTTAATCGTTTTGCGATATGGCACACAATCGTATCAATTTGTGCAGTTTGTTCAGATTTCAGTCTGTTCGCGATATTCACCGTCGTTGTGTACGTTCATTTATTTTTATTATTTTTTTAACATGTCTATTGAAATGTGTGAAAAAAATTTGGTAGAACGTTTTTGGTTTTCTTTCCATAAAAAACTCGCTGGTGACGTAGAGCGCTGGAAATGTACAACGCGTGGTTGTAAATCTTATTTTAAGTGAAATAGTATTGGCGAAATGTTTGACCATGTTCACCATTCATGTTTTACATAACGGTCATTATCTTCCTCTGATTTACTGTTTTTTTTACCAGATAAAACCTCAGTAACATACGGAAAATCTTTTTCAGTATTGTGTGATTACTTAAATCCACAAGTTGTTTTCGTAGATTTTGAGGAAGCTATTCACATTGAATTGCGAAAAACGTGACCATCGGTTAACATAAAGGGGTGTAGATTCCATTTGGGTCAAAGTTGGTGGCGGATGATTCAGTCAGTGGGACTTGCTTCAGAATTCAGAGACAAAGATTCTGGAATCGGAAGAGCGTTGAAATATTTATTTTGCCTTCCTTACTTACCACCGTCAGACGTCTTAGATTGTTTTACAGATGATTTAATGGCTATCAAACCCATAGATGATAAAATAGACAAAATTTTCGTCTATATTTTTGAAAATTACTTAACTTCAGATAGTCGTTTCCCTCCTAAAATGTGGGCTGAGTGTTCTTCTGCTCTTTCTTTGACCACAAATGAATGTGAAGCGTTCCACAGTAAATTCAACAAAGAATTCAATACTACACACCCAAATATTTCTAAGGTTATTGACATACTAATCAATATACAATCTGAAATGCAAATTAAAGCTCGAAGTTATTTTAACAAACCAAGATCGAGAAAAAAGCAAGAGTTCGTCGAAAAAATCATTTACGAGTTTTCATCAAATAATATATCACACATAGACTATATAAAAAAATTGTGCTTAACAAATTTACCCAATATATGATTTTTTTAATATTTTTATTTATACATATTTTACATTTTTTAAATATTTTTTAACGTTAAAAATTTAAAATTTAATATTATACTATACGCTTTTTTTATATAATTTTAATAATTTACATAGTGTACACCAAGACATTTTTAACCACACCTCTTTTGAGACACTCCCAAGTCTGTATAAAGTGGGAAGGAATTTGCGGTGTACAAAACCGGAGCCGTTTAGGAATTAACCTGTTCATTAGACATTTTTGGATGGGAGCCGTTTGGAAATTGACCTTTTTGTAAAACGGGAACCGAATGGGCTACGACCAACTACATATGTAAGTAAAAAGTCGGTAATTGTACCTCTCTTGACCCTCTTAGGATTAGGATAAAATTCAACATGACATTTAGGTATTTTTATGGTTTAACTTTCGAAAAAAAATCAAATTTTCAAGACATTGATGAAACGTAAAAACATGTTTACCCTTTTTCACCTCCTTAAGGAAGGGTTAAATCATTTCTCATCTTATCTTTACACCATTATAAATAATATATATATATATTTATCACCAAAATATCAAATTTCTATGTCAAGCGATTTGTTCTGGGCTTTAATGAGTGATTGTATATAGATATATTTCTTTATAAATATACACTGAGATGTAATTTTCATATGACTTCCTATAATTTTTAACATGAACGTTTTGCTTAAGTTTATTAATATTCATTTTTAGTTGATATTATTTTATAATTATTATAATTAGTTAATTCAATAATTTTTTATAAATTGAAATACAAGCTAATAATATTTATACATTAATTTGATTTCAACACATTTGTTCATTATTATTAGATACACTATTATTCTATGTAATTTATGGTAAACTTTGGTTATAGATTATGATTTACAAGGATAAAGTTCGTGTCTTGAGCATAACCCATCTTTGTTTTGATTTACAACTTACATTATTGTACTGCAGGATTTAAATGACGATCTTACAAGTTAATAAGTCGTTATTTAAATACGATATACGTCATACATAAATGATTAATTATTTCACAAATTAAAACTTTTATTGTAGAGCCCACAATTTCCGCAGAATATGAACAGAAACTGTACAATATTATAATATATTGTATATTATATATTACGTGTATGTGTGAGTATAATCTAATTTAATGTAATGACTTATAATGAATATTTTACAATTATTTAGATATAATTATGATTGGATTAAATAGAAAAAAAATTGTCGATTTTAGCCTTAATATTTTTATTATTTTGTTTTATTATTGATATTATTTTGGTGGGATTTCAAATATATGAAAACCAAGAGTACAGAACAATTATTAAAGAATATACTTCTTTTAATTTATATGGGCTATGTTTTATAGAAAATATATTTTCTATCAAGTGTAATTTAAAAAAAAAACCAGTCTATACTGTCGATATAATAATATGCTGCCCATGGTGTAGTAAATCAATTACTATAATATATACGTATTCTAGCTTTGTCTCTATACTATTTTGAAGAATAATTTATTATATTCCACAAAAAACGCTCTATACCAACAACTTGTATTACAATGATTCCTATATAATTGTAATTATATTTCAATGAACTACATCAATAAATGACCAAGTACACGTATCTCGTATCTGATGTCATCTACGGAAATACGTATTGTGTAACACAGAAGCTACATAGGTATTTTTTTTTTTTTTTTAAAAAAATGCACTATTAAATTACTGTATTATTAAACGCGCTATTTTCAGACACCGAGTAGTCACCATTCCCAGTAACCTAAACTCTCACCACTTCTATAGATTGGTTTCTGAATATGGATTATACCTTATATTGTTTTTTCAAATCATCCCGGGGTTTTCAATAAAAATTCTCGAAAACAACTATTGGACGAAACAAAATATAATATCAGATAATTTTGAAATAATATTAAGTGCCGTATATAGTACACTCGCGAGTATAATAATATATAAAAAGTAAAATATGCAGCGCACGAATTGAATCCAACGAAAATATACGCGAGTTCTACGCAGCCCGAAAGTTTGGGAACCGTTTTTAATTACAATCGTTGTACTCGTCATAATACATAGTTCTAATTTCATTCCATTTCGCTGAAATTTTCCCGTTATTATACCTGTTGGCTGTTGCAATATTATGAATTCGATTTTATTAACTAGCGATAATATGATATTATTTAGACATCAGCCGCATGTAGTGTAATATAATCGTGTAAACTGTACAGTTCAATTCCTAGAAAATATGCACACGAGTTGGGCGCGCCTAAAGTTCTCTAACATTTTCGAGTAAAACCAAACATCGCGAATTCGCATTCAGTCGCACGTATCCGTTCGGCTTATGCATAATTATATCGTGACACAGCAGCAGTGTTTTTATAATTCAAACACCGCATAAAACGAGCGATAAATCGCGCGTTTGCTCCAAGACAATTTTGTAGGTTAAGCAGCGGCGGGGGAAACGTTGATGATTTAATTTATTGAAGACTAAGGATCAGAAATAAACAACTCGTCAGTCTGTGGCCAATGTAGAGTAAGCGTAGACCAGGGGTGGTCAACTTGTGGCTCGCGTCTTATAAACGAAAACCAAAATTTACTTATTGTTACCATGAATTTTAATTTTTTTGGTAAACGTTAGTATAAAAAATACGTATATATGTATAAATGTTACTGTATAAACTACCGGGGGCTACTTTTGTTACTTAGATAAAATTGTAAAAATTACAAAATATAGTCATTTTGGCTCTTGATAAAATTGCATCTAGCGAACATATTGATGTTGACCGCTCCAATATATTGACCATAATTATACATATAATAGACCGTAAGTCAGGTTTCAAGTGAAAGCTGATAATTTGGCACCCAACGAAAAATAATTTGTCAGACGGGATTTTGCATAAAGGATTCGCAGGCTCCAGGTAAAGCTAAACGACTACTGACGAGAACTTTTTATTACGCTAGGACTGTTATGCAGTATATTATTGTTATTTGTTGACTGTTGTTGCCTGTTCGCGTGCTGTCGCGCAGGCAAAGTATGTAATGAAAGAAAGTGAAAACGTCACGAGATAAAATTATTTAGATAGAATCATGAAAAAAAAAAAATGTTTTACCTTACATTCGATTATAATAATAACATTATATTGTGTATGTGTGTTTCATATATGAAGACAATTTGTACGTAGTGTATAATATATTATATTATATGTATGAAGTATTTTTTTCTATATAATTTTATTTCTCCGCATATTTTCAAAATGTACAACAGTAAACCGGAGTGAGAATTTGCTGTTATTATTACAATTTAATCTTTTATGTGCCATAAAATAACATAAATAAAGTTAAATTTGTATTGCAGAACTGAAAACATTTTTACTATACATATATATACATACAATACCGTACGTACAAAGATGTCTAGATTCTTGAAAATTGCACTGCCATTTTTTAATAACACCCCAGCCAGTCAAAATTTACATGGATAATTTGTTCATAATTTATACAACAATATGATATTCTCCTGAAGTGCACTAACGCTGTATTATGGGTTTTCACGATAATACAATTTTACATCTATAACTCTTATACGTCTTCATTTCTCTAGTAAAGAAGAACTAGCAAATTACATTTTTTTTTTTAATTTAAAAATTCTATGAATTTTAATTTTAATTAAAATAAACCCCAATAAATACTTCCACACTAGTATTAATATTAAGGGCCATGATTTATAATTCTAATGTAACGACTGTTTAATTAATGTGAATTTTAAAAATTGATATAAATTCATTGTTAAGCCTACTTTAGATCAACTTTTTCACTTTTTGATTTTTTTCTTTCAAAATATCACAAAATTGAATCAAACAAATTAGAAACATAAAAATCAACAAAAATTAATTTTTGGTAAATTTAAAAAAAATATGAGACAGTTGATCTAGACTTTATGGCGAATTCAAATTAGTTTTAAAACAATTTGATCGTATATATTATATATTCTTATGTATATAGAAAAGGTCTAAATATCTATGTTTCTTGTATTATAAACAGGGACGGAAGATCATAGCTTACAATCCGTAAAACTGTGAAATGGTTAATATAACATAATTAAAATTAGAATATCTTTAAAATAATAAAAAAAAAACATTAAAATAATATTCGGCTAATCTAAACTAGTATAAATAGTTTCACTGTTTTATATAAAAATAACCAATGCTCCAAAATGTGTTTATGTATTAATCAAAAATAAGGACATTTTATGTACCATGTCTATAATGTTTTTAAATTTATAAAATTCTATCAGTTAGCTTTTGCTTGTATTATTTAATTTTAATGACGATTTATCAACAAATAATGTACAATACCACATATTTTAGAATTTAGGAACAACATTTGAAGATATAAATGATGGAAGTTTATACAAATAATTGTTATGGTTAAGAATGTAAGGGTATAATATTTCAAAACGTTAATTTATTATGTGTGACGGTATACAAATGTAGAAAAGAAGTTAAATGTGGTCTGTGATATATATAAAACTTAAAAGACCTAAAATTTAATAAAAAGAACCAATTTTTTCAATTTTTTAAAGCTAGATATAAGTTACATTTTAACCGCATAATGAGAAGGGTATAATAAATAATTTATTACAATATTTGGTTAAAATAATTTAAAATAACGCAATCTCAACTGCGTTGTTGTGTGTTGATTATTGGGTGAAATTATTTATAATCATACATTCTCCAATACTTTTATCAATGATTTAAATTTCCCTATATTAATAAGTTCCATTTCTCCTATTATTTTTGGTGTTGATCCATGGTGTATGTGTGACGAACGCCAGCATTAAATTACAACACCACTACAGGATTTTCACTTGGCAAATCATCTTCACTTTCATACAATTTTACATTTCAGTACAAATCATATAATTTTTTGAATCAAATTGTTCTTAAAGTAAATATATAAAAAAACGCAAACAAAAATTTGTGTATGGTTAATTTATAAGTATATTAAGTATATAAGTAATATTATAGTCATTTAATAAGAATACAAATTTGAACAATTTATATTTTATATTATTTAGCGATGCCAAATGGAAATAATATTATGATAATAATTAAAACCTATAGCATAGTCTAGCATATACGTATATTTCAGTATTTCACTGTCAGTGATAAAAAATATAAAATTAGCCAAACAATTTTTTACGGGGTATCAAATTATTTATTTTTAGACTTTACACGAAAAGTGAAGTGCATTAATTATAATTACATTTTAATGATCCGTTTAATAATAACAACTTATTGATCTTCTATTATAAAGTGGGTGTGAGGTATGAAATAATCTAATTACTATTGTAGTTCGTATAAACGTAATTTTTTTCATCCAAGGTAAATGAAAAAAATGTACCTTTCTAATTTTGATTTTTAATTCTAAAATACAAAAGACCACCCTATTTAACAGGTAGTTTTAAATTTTTTTTTTATAAAATCAAAAAGTTGTATTAAATGTTTCAATATACTATATTATACTTACTGAGTTTTAAAAAAATAATTTTCTGTATAGAAGTAGGTCTAGGTTAGAGCTTTTTAAACTTAATTATATTTTATTTTATTTATTCTTTTTATACATTTCTTAAGAACTCAGTTCTTTTGCTATGGATGTTTAACTTATAATAACATTTATAATTAAATATGGAATAAAATAGATTTAAATTATGTTTAAATTATGTTTAATATTTATGAATAATAGTATTTATTATTACTAATTGTTGCTTAGTTGTAACTATAAAAATTCTATTAACTGCCGTACCATACTTGGGTTATACCACAAAATACTAGGATATACATTAACGTTTTTCTATTAAATAAAACTTAAACGTTAATTTTTTATTTACTTCTTGATTGTTTTTAATGGAGACGGCTATTAGGTCCTCGTCAATGATTTGTAACTTGGGAGGAATAGAGTACATTGTATCATTAATTTGACATTTGTATACCCTTCTGTAAATGTTTGGACTTCATTCCCAGTGGACATGCGACTTATAAAAGCACTTTGGTATATTTTGGGCAGCTAAATTTTTTTTAATCAATATTTCAAAATAAATACTTAATAAAATCCAAAATTTCAATAAAATAAAAGAGGTAAAAAGTTAAAACATTTCGAAAACTTAATATTGTATAGTCAACGCTAATATAAACATTTGGTGAAAATGTTTAGTATTTACAGTGTTAGTTATTGAGTAATCATTATAAAATCAATACAATATTCATTACTTCCGTTCAGAATTTCAGAATCTCAAAAAAAAAAAAGATTCAACATTGAGTATTTTAATTTTTAATATATATATAAGATTATTATATATTATTACTGATTATCATATCGATTATTTACTTGGTAAAATTATGAAAAAAATAAACAACAAATTATAATGTTATCCGATCAAAATATTTGTATTGCTTAATTGGATGCCTGAAAAAATTGTTTTAAAATCAATTCGTTTCCTCGAAAATTAAAATCAATGAACCTGTTGCATGGTAATTATTTCTAGTATGTATATTTTATTCCCATGAAATAGAAACTTTATACCTATTATAAAATGTAAAAAGGATTAAATTGTGAAAATCGTACATTTTCACGTGTGCTCAGTTAACGTACAATGGGTGTAGTTTTAAGCCTCCATACCATACGGTAACTATATTTCTCGTAGTTTTCTAGTGTTGTAAACAATCTTTGATATTTGTCATCGGAACTAAGGAAATAATCATTGTGCGGTACACGAGGTTAACAAAAACTGAAATTTAATTAATTGTACCGTAATACCAAATTAAATAATACAAATATTGTGTACGTCCATAGACGTTCATACCAGCCATCTTATAAAATACTAAATTTATAAACCTATATAGTGACGTTAGAAAGAACAATGGTGTGTAGGAAGTATCCGATTACCTTTACACGTGTACACATGCTTGCACCTTGTAGATACTATATACATATAATGGATGTTAAGCTGACTCTCGCAATGTAGTCGAAATGAATTTATTGTCAACAAATGCAAAGCATTATTACTTTGAGACTGGTTCAAATTTTCAAGGTAATACAACACAATATGCCACCGAGAACAACTAGTATAAGATCGATAGTAAAAAAACCAACTGATTTCGATTTGAAGAAAATATTTACTATTATATACACTCCGCAGTGTTTAGGTGTGAATCCATGCAGCTGCACTCAGTTAAATATTACATTCAACAGGCAAGTAGATTTATGTTAAGCTGTTGTTATTGTTATATTATTATAACTCTCATATTGTTTCTTACTCTATGGTTACTACCATTAACAATACGTCAATACTAAGTAGTCTACAAGTTTAATACACACGTTATAAAGCTATTGTACGTACCTACAGGATGACACAATACGGAGAATCGGATAAAATCTCATATACATAAACTGTTTGGTTTCGTATGAAATTATTTAGTATAACAGTCTAATTAATTATCTAAATTTTTGTATATTTTCGAAACTCCATTGCGTATTATTGAAATAGAGATGCGGATGAATACTGTGACGAGTTACTGAAGAATAATAACTTAAGTAATACCTAAACTCGTCGTGCAGTATCTATTAATAATGCAACCTGTATGTGGCTATTGGGGTGTACATAAAGCTGCTCAGTATCATGCAGCCTGCACAGGTACCTATGTTCATGGAACCTTTAATATTTAATAATGAGCTTTTAAGTCGAGAATTTATTATTAAACCTGTGTAATTCTAACAATGTAGTTGGACGTATATAATATGGAAGATTCGTAGAACATAATAATAATTAAATTATTATTCATATGAAGTTAAAACATTTTTAGGTTTAGAAATTTTTATTTTTATTTTTTATTAACCAACTTACTAGTAATATTATATTTATTAATTAATAATACCTATACGTAACACGGTCATACTTCCTCAATAGAAATTGAGTTGGTAATTGGTATGGTTATATGCCAGGTTTTTTTTTTTTTTTCAAACCAAGCCAAATTTTAATACAATAGTTTATACATCTAAAGTTAAAAAAAAAAAAAAACTAAAGAAAAATAACTATAGTCAAAAATTGTTTGTGCTATGAATTACATTAAATAAATTATTATTTTTTAAATAAATTCTATTTCACTCTTTTTTTGAAATGTTTATCATACAATAAGAAATAACTATACACATAAAAATTTGGTGATATTATTATTATTAGTCTGTTTATTTTACTTACTTTTTAATGTAAATAATATGTATAGATATTTTTTTTTTTTTTGATTTCTTTTGTATTTAATATAGTATTTTCCAATTGGTGATTTTGAACACTTTAGATTTAAATTTAAAACGCAGTAGTATTGTGTACAGGTCGGTGTCATAGTTATTGATTGTTTTATCTATATACCTTAGATTACATAATATTCATCATATTATTTTTTGTTGGATAGGTATTATGATGGTTTTGAACAGTTTTCTCGATGAACACCGATAATGGGCAAACCGGGTTCATACCGAATATCGTGAATGGACCTCTGTTCCTAGATAATATAACGTACCGGTACTGCACGTTATTGCCGGATCGAAGTCATAATATAAGAAAAGTGAAATCCATTAAACGTGATTTATTTGTCCGGACGATAATGAAAACCCATTGTGCGGGGCTCGGTCGAAATTAGTAATCGAATGCATCGCGCGCAGTAATGCGTGTACGGCCCGGTTGAAAATAATAACTCCAAGAGAACTTTAGGTGATGCAATAATACATGGGGCAATAAAACATACTTGACACTATAATATTGTACTATATAGTCGGGTGGTAGCGAGACTTTTGGGTGACGATAGCCAGTGCCGTTTATTACCGCAGAAGAAAGCGGTAACCATATGTAGTAACTCCGTAGATTGGTAGTAATTTTTCTTCTATCTACCTAATTATTGTTTGATTTTACACAGCAGAACGGTACTTATAGGCTGTAAAAATAGCCCCGTGCGATCTCAATAATTTAGTTACGTACGAAGTTAGAATCAACAGTGGTTCTCAACACTTTTGAGGCTTCTTCCAATAATTCACCTATTATCATGGAAGCAAGATTTTTAACGACTCTTTATTGTATTATTAACCCTTTCACAGTAACTGGGAAAAAATATCATAAAGTCATGTCCATTGTAATGGACACTGATATTGAAAGGGTTAATATGTTAAAATGTTGTTACAGTCAATTATGATTATTATTGTGATTTGTGATTAAAATCAAAGTAATAAAATACGTACTTAATAAGTTCATTATAACAACATTAACAATCTAATAACATTAGAAGTTTATTTAAAACAATTTTTTTGAAAATAGATAACATTATTCTAATATTAGGTATATAAGAAGATATTTTTTATATTTAATGATTCCTCTGTTGCAATTGATTAGAAATTCAATAGTCTTGTCAAACTTTATCTCAGCATATATTTGGTTGAATTGATTCTCATAATTGGCAATGTATTCATCCGATTTCTTGGTATTTTTGAATTCATATTTAATTATAGTCATCAAGCAAAAAAAAAAAAAGCTTCAAGTACTAGCTATTTTATGTATCATAACCTTCTGGTTGAGAATCTCTGGATTAGATGAACTATAAGACGTTTGACTCTGTCAAAGATTTTCGTGATAAACATATTATTATACGTTGTAGTTTATTATTTAACCAATTTCGGTGGGCGTTCAATTATTCAAACCGACTGATATTACATATCTATATTGTACGGTAATAATATTATCATGTATATTGCATAGACAAATAATTTGTATTTACGTATCGAATAAAATGGTTGCACCAAACATTACTTTACTCACAATTTATAAATTTTATCTTCGGATTACAGTAAACGGATAAATAATTTTCAATTGGAACGACTGGAGGGATGAACGGAAAAGTTATTATCTCGGAGCGTATATTATAATAGGTAATATACTCCCTGTCTGTGTTAACTCTAAATGATACAGATTGTGAGTATATAATAATATGTTAGATTCAATTTTATCTTTTTTTCTCTTTTTGAAAATACACAATACTAAAAATATTTTATCAAAAGTTCTTATTATACTCGAAGGCATATAATATAATATGATCATAAATGCCGAAGAGTTTTAATGTATTTTTAATGAAAATTTATAAGGAAATCAGATCATTGAACAAAGGCATGAGCAATCTCCGTGTGACCGCACTGGAAGCAATCGAGTGGATTTCAAACTTGGATATCCAAACCTAAAATTATACTCTTTCTATCTGAATTCTGAATCAAATTTTTATAAATATTTGATATTATTCTTATTATTGTTATTTAAATATTCTAAATCATCACTATTGATATAATTATGTTTTATATATATTTATTAGTTGTTAATGTTGAAATGTTTTGCCATATGATAAATTAAATTAAAATAAAATATAAAAAGAAAAACATTTTTTAAATGCTTGTTTCACTACCATATTGTTTATTCTTTTTTAAAAAATAAAAATAAAATAAAGGTACCTATAAAATGTTATTTTTATACTTTTTAATATAATGCATGAACTAAAATAAAAACTATTGTTGCTTTTTGTAAATCGAAAGTTCATATCGTTTCATAAATTGTACAGGAGTATAATTGTATTGTGATATAAACTTCAAAATCCTGGATAACGATTATTTTTAAACTTCATAATAGAAAACAATGTAAAAATGTATTTACATTTCAAATTCATATTATAAAAATTGAATATTATGGTTATTGTTTATTTTTAAAAACAACTGATTTGTATAATGTATTTTTATAACCTGCAGGTATAATTTTGTAACATAAATATTTAGTAATCACAAACATCAAGATAGTTTAGTTAATAAGCTGTATATTATGTAATATTAGTTTATATTTTATAATTTTAAATTCAACATCCGTATGAAAATTAATTTATCATAGGTGATATGAGAATTTCAATAAAAATAATTTATCTTTAACTTATTGAAATTTGAAAGCAATTTAAACGGGTGAAAAATTATTTTTAAGATTACCATCTGAATATATAGCCATTTTCTTTTATTTAACATTAGTATCACTTATAATCCAGTCATGTATCTTAGAGAACTTAAGAAGTCAAGACTATACTTTCTAAATAACTAATTTTGTGTTATACTCCTTTCGCTATTATCAATACTTATTCTGCCATTAATTTGGAAATTCATATCAATATTCTAGAACTGAACCATCATATTAGGTATACAACGTCACACCGCGAAAAGCTTTTACTTAAGCCTGTATTTTTTTGTTAATTCATCCTGCAAGCCTAAAATGTTAACTTTATTTTTTTTTGTACACGTTTCAATCATTTTTATCATTTTTTTTATATTTGTCAGATCCTATCAAATTTCATATAAATTCCAACTTTTTGAGTTGTTTAACATCGGAATTCATCATTCAGACTAGATAACTGAAAAAAAGCATCAGCGCATTTCTTTTAAGTACGTGATTATATTTATTTCCCGGATGAAATTCTATATTTTTACTTCAAAAATATGAAACCCTAGTTTCAATTTGTTCAAAGAAAATCCAATGTACACGTAAGTAAATATTAAATTGATACTACAACCAGTGATAACAGTACATTTTATATATAATTTCTATATATAAAACCATATGGGCCACGCTGTTATTATTTCCATTTTTACACATGTATTCATTATTTATATATGCAACTGAGTTTTAAATATTCATTAATATTGAATTAGATAGCAAAGGCTTTACTTGACGCTTTTTTCTCTTGATGAATATTTCCAGTATCTACCACTGTGATTTCCCTCATTTTCGGCTGTTCAAAAATTTGTCTAACCGTGGTATATACGTATTTAAACTCTTATGATCATTTAGGTTGGACCAGCACTGACAACACGAATGTTTGTTTTTCAAATTCCTGAAAGAATATGGTTGAGAAAAATGTTTAAATAAAAACTAGTAAATTGATCTTAATTGGTATGAAATTTAATGGACGTAAAGCTAAAATTCGTTTTCCGGTTTTCACAAAGAGTGACTGTAGAGTTCTGTGTCTAAATTATATAGGTTTTGAATATTGTGAAACATAAGTTTAACATTAACTTAGCACTGGAAGAGGTGGTAACGTCAATGCTAGTAAGTCAAAGCACTAAATATACTGGGATACTGTATAATTATGCATGGATATGCACATGATAACGTTATCCAGGGTGTAATATTTATGTGACATAAAGTTATAGGTAAAAAAAAACCAGATTAACTAATATTAACAAAGCTGAACCAATGGGTTTGGAAATAAACCAGGATAAAACCCAGTGATTAGAATTGCTTAGAACAGCCATATACGATCTATACCTGATAGTATAGAAATATGAAATCATAGCTATTGGCAAGTTATAAACAGAGAAATCAAGTTGAGAATATCTGCGGGAATATTATACTTTGAAAAATTCTCTCGATGAACAAATTATCGACTATGGGTTTCTTCCGGTCAGTGTTTTAACATATGGCTGTGAAACATTTTCAGTTACTAAGAGATACGAGGAAAACATGTTCTGCTTTGAAAAAAAGAGTGCTTATACAGATCTATGAACCAATTACAGGATATCTATTACGGACATAATGAGAACGAAATAGAGAAATTCACCCAATCTACCAATATCCTACATAAATACCTACCTAATGAATAAACGTCTCGAGTATGTGGGTCACGTTTGGAAATCGAACGTCGAAGAAAGTCCTGGTAGGGAAGTTAAATGGATAAACACATTGGGTTGATTTAGACAACGTTGGGCAAATATATTAAAGGATGATTGAATTAAATGTATCCAAGTTACCTTGGTTAAAGCATATAGCACTTCTCTCGTAGAGACAGATGGATAAAGGTAGTTGAGGTAGCGAATCTGTTGTAAAATATATATACCACTATAATAATTTTGTCAAATAAGCTAATATTATATATAAAAGAAACATTTGTAAATATATAAAAGTATTATATAACATATCTAACGTAAGCATATTAATTTTCT
>JAIPRK010000266.1:0-84242 GCA_025469195.1 Chaitophorus viminalis
TAATATAAAGTGTTTAATTTTAATATCAATGTTCAGATCTGGTATTGTACTGAAAGTTCCAGTACACCCTCCAACTGGCAACCGGGAAAAATCTAGTAATTGGAAATTTGGAATTATTGTTCAATCCCTTTGTCGGTTGACTATTTTAAACATTCCGAACCGGAAGCTGAGGAGACGATGGTAATTTTTGTGTTATCTCATTATTATTATAAGTGATGATCTCAAAATAAATAATCCACCGGTAATACAAGTATATTGTTTAATCGTATTATGTTTTATATATAAAATGTCTTTAATATAGAATCATTTCATTTTAGTACAACATATTCACTATGATCTCAACATATATGACTTAAAATCTTATAAAAACACGAAATTTAACAAAAAATAAGTTTTAAAACATAATATGGGGTGATCAATCAAATAATATACAATTGTAATTCTGTTCGATATTCGCTCTTAATGATACAACAAAACCCGATGAAATGGGGCCATAATTATTCAATAAAACTAACCGGCTCAGGATAATTTTTTTTTTGAAATCATCCGTGAATCATTTTTACATATTTTTTTTGAACACTAAAAATGTTATAGTTTATAAAATATAATGATTACAAAATTGACTAATTAAATCTTTGTTTAATAAAATAAACAATAATTAGAAGATATCATAAATTATTATCTATATCAAAGACATTAAAGTAACCCATAACGGTTATATTTTTGTAACAAATACGTTCAAATTGACATATTCAACAACTATTTGACTAAACTGGAATACAGTATGTATTGTACTTGTCAGCACAGAGTTTAACTCGGAAAAACAAAAACAAACAGAATTTATTTGGTTATAAAAACTTAGGTATTTTGTGCGATGCATACTGACGTAAAAGATAACGAATAAAATTAATATCAAATTTAGTATATCGATCAAGTTAAATAAATAACATTATTTAGCCTTGATGGTGGTGTAAATGCAAAATGTTTTATTTTTATTTTGTCATCCTTGGTGACAAACAAGTATTTTGGAGGACAGAAATGAATTGATATGGTCTCAAATTGAGTGCTAATCATACATTTTTCTGATTTAATAAATATAACCCCTAACATAATTAATTGGCATCTTAATTATTATACTAATCTAAAGGCCAACCGTTTATATTCATAACTGTTAATAAATGTAATCGTTGATCGGATAATGGTTTAAATTTAATAATAATAATTTTTTACCCCACAAAAATAATGCCGCTTGTAATAAGTTACGAAAAAATGTCCACTTGAAAAGTAAAAAGTTTGTTATTAATATTTTGAACTGAGTTGTATTGGAAAAAAAAACTTTAAAAATTGTTTTTGATAAAAACTATGCACATTTATATAAATTTCTATAGAGAAGTGAACTTTGAAAACAAAGGGATTTAAACCTTTTTCGTACTTTGGGATCTAAAAATAAAAGTGTCGACCATAGAATCATACTATTATTATACTATATACAATATTGAGTATTTTATTTAGTATGCGTCAAATTTTTTGGGGAAAAAAAAATATTAAAAAAATAATACACCACGGCCATCAATATCCATGTAGGTTACATCTGCATACGCGTATAATATATTTGATTTACAAATTTCAGCTTGTTCAGTAATTCTAGTGAGGAAAATTGAACAAAAAAAAAATTATATGCATAAAATTATTACTAAAATTTAGAATGATATTGATTTACGGACGTGATGGAAATTTCTAAAACGGTTTGTTGAAATCGAATTCCGAATAAGTAGGGCATAATATTTGTAACCGAGCATGAAGTCAATAATGTTAATTTTACCATTATTTCCAAAAATGCATCGTCGCGTAGTTGAAAATATTTTCCGCGGTGCTTAACCGCGCGTATAGCAAACGAGTTTACGTTTTGTTATTTGACTGTAAATTAAATTGCATGTTTTTAACACTATTTGTTGTTACAGAACGCAAGTAATAATAATAACAATAATAAAATGCCAATGATGGATAGTTTTTCAATTTAATTTTCACAGGTTCGTGTTGGCTCCGGATTAGTGGACTATGCGGCGGTATTAAGAGGTGGTCTCACGCAGGTAGTCTCGCTGAAATTCCGATAGCACGGTTGCAGTTACAAAGTTGGTTTGGTGAAAACTCGCTAAAGTTCGTTTTTGTCAGGTACGTCGAAAACCCACTGCCAACTTAAAACGGGAGTTCGCATGTCAAAACAAATTAAACATTTCACCGCCTTAAAATGCATTAAGTCGCAACCGTTCAATTAATACCCCGAGCGACGAATGCTTACCGTGGGCGGAATGGAATATCATTAACAATGTTGTTTAGATTTAAATCGTAACAAAATACGAACGTTATCCGTACGGCGCGCACCGTTTGATTGTGTAATTTAAACCGCAGCCATTCCACAAGTCACCCGAAAAAAGGTTTGTTATAATGCGATCTTTGGAATGCGCGTGTTTGGACGATAATAATGTTAACATGTTAGAATATTATTGTTATAGTACAACGGCGTTTAATTCGATCAGTAATTATGCCGCGACCTACGGGTGTTCATCGGTTTCCGGCTGATTTTCGTTGGTATACTATAAACGTTTATATTACGAGTTTTTTAAACCGAGTGCGCTATCAACGATGTTAATAATTTAGTTTTTGATTGAACGAAATATTATGTGGATGGTATAAATTCTATAATAATTATAATGGCCTTTGCGAATGTGACAAAACACTTAAATGTTGGTTCCAATTTTCATTGTTTTTTGTTTTTTTTTTTTGGTTTTTTTTTTGTTTTGAGTTTCGGAACTTTAACAATAAAACAAACGATTTCACTGATAATGAAATTAGCGGAATATAAAATACATGCGTATCTTAACATATTGTAATAATCATACGAGTACCTATTTCAAGCGCATTACCTTTTAACTTTTTTATTTTACGCAGGGTAGCGTTCACTATTTTCAAAAGTTGTTATCACGTTTATTTGTTTCTAATAAAATATTGAAATTTAACAGTTTTTAAACATAGGTAGTAATTTTAGCAATTTTAGTAACATTTTAGTAATTTTAAGTTGTAATAGTTGTATGACAACATAAATCATAATCTTTAAAAATACATCAAGTGTAGTGAAACAATACAAAAATACATATTTCCTAGTTTCTAAAAAATCCAGTATTACTGAAATTGTTACCTGTGTGATAATATTGTATTTTAAAAAATAGGTACCTACCTGTTTGTCTGAAATAGTTCTGAAAAACAGCCGACCGTTTGGAAAAATATCAAGTAGTTTGCGAACGGGCTACCCCATCGCAGAGATTCTAGTTTATTTTACAAAACATACAGATTTTCTATACGTCATGATATAACATTATAAACTACGAAATGTACGTGCACGGACGTATAGAACTTCGAGTTATACGGATTTAGTATAGTCGGCAAGGTCCAGAATGTTGGCGAACGCTAATCTAATATTATATATACTATTTACCGTCGACGGCGACGCACGGACCGAGCAAAAGATAATATAATATAATGTATTCGTTTGACCGTACACCCTCGTTAAACAATACCCACAACACTATCTCTGTGCCCTATCCCAATATCCCTTTACGTTTTCGAAACTGAAGATCGGTGGCGTTGTTAGCGGACACGAAACCACCCTGCAGCCCGGAAAATTCGAATGCCAAACGCCTGGACTATTTCAACGCGAGCGGGACAGCGTACAATGAATCACACGAAATGACGATCATCGATTATTTATAGGTATTGTTTCACCTTCTCAAATAATTCGATAACTTTATGTTACAACACAACACATGCACGGATGATGGAATATTTGGACGATTTTTTTCCCATTGTCGAACTACCACAGTTTTCGAAACCGACATTTCGATGATATTGATCGCACCATCCGTCCGTCTACGATATCATCGCAACCTAAATAGTCGTCAACATCCCTCCGGAACCTCATTTGCCTATTCGTGCGGCTACAATGTAACCGCGCTACGCCAAAGGATTTTGCCAACATGTAATGTAATGTAATATATTTTAAGCAAATAAATCAAGTTTACAATTATAGTTATAAATACTAGCTACATGTTTGCTACTCACCTTTAAGCATAAACTTGTTTTGGGGGACATATAAGTTTGAGTTCATACAATCAATAAAAAATAACTATAATAATAATAATAAATCAATTAGATAATCTAAACAAAGAATATAATAATAGGTACCTTTTAATAATTTTAAACTTTGTTATAGCAAATCAATTTTCGTGAAATCTAGAGTCTTAAGAAATGATTTAAATGTACCAATATTCTTTAAGTTATAAATATTAATAGTAAGCTGTCTACATATTTGAGTAGCTGTGGATATAGAGCTTCTTAGATCAATTTGTTTTTTAAAAGTAGGAACACAAATGTTAATATTTTCTTTGTAACGAGTATTACATGATTTCGTTGTCTCCTTATTCCGATCTTCAGATATCTTTAATGGCACTTTTCCACCGGGATAATCATTCATATAGTGTAGCAAGTTGTGTTATCTGCGTATTTATAATATTTCACTTTTATCCACTACTCGAAGACTCCAACTGTCAATAATATTATAGTTGTATTATACTGCAGCCTGAGAAAAAAAAAACGTACACTGTTGTACCCATGCGGTGACTAGAGCGGAGATGATACAATTAGAAAATTGTATTTGTCGTATATGCCACGCAAAGGCTTGACGTATAAAACAGATAATTACGGTAGATCAATTCTCCGACCCAGAACTAGTAGGTGTAAGACCTGTTGTAAAAGATATATTTGGTTCTTCTTTCGGTGACCACGGAAGTTCGAGTATGAATTTAATCTACCTAGGCAATGTTATATTATTTCCTTAACTACCCACGAGAAAGAGTACCTACTGGATAAGAAAATAATTATTACCTTTTTAAAAGTTGACCGTCTAAGAAAACGCTTATCAAACCTCGGGATACAAAAAAAAGAAACACTTAAAATGAAAAATATCTTCAAAAAATAAACGCAACTTAAGTTAAATAAAATATAAAATAATATAATGTCAAAATTAAAAACATAAAATCAATGTTGAAAATTAAATCCATAAATACACGCCCGTGGAAACGACAGCACCTCCACTAACCCGCGGAGGCGACAGCCCGACTCTCGACTCGGCCGCTTCCTTAGATAGGTACGCATCATCCGTCGCCAAGTCAGCACTTTTTCCGTGGAGACGAGTATCGGTGTCAGCCGTCAAATTAAATTTGTTTACAATTTAAATATGCTTATATGCTAATATATAACATCTTATTTACACTTACAATCGGTTTTCCTATGATCATGAACTATACTTATTTGACAAAAAGATGGCATATATATTGACAACAGCCACTTTCAGGGTATTTATATACTTTATTCAGCAACCATTAACCTATAGTGTACAGTCGGTACATAATAAATGCGGTATGAACCTGTAGGATTGGAAGTACTGTCATAGCCTAGCGGCATTAGGCGGCTCTGCGTAATCGTACGGTCACCGGTTCGAATCCGGGCGGCACAGCCGTCCGGAGAGAAGATGCCGCTACCGCTCCCTCCCAAACGAATACACGTAATTGAGTCTTCATAAAAATAATCGTTGAGATATAATGGCTAACCTAATCTTCGTAACAATAAAAAAAAAATAAAAAAAAACACGTAGGATTATTATATTATCGACGAGCCCGTTAATTCTTATATGTCTTTACGCGATTCAATACTTATTCATTTATTCGTGTATTTTCGGTGTACGCGCCATGTAGGTTTCTCGCCGGAATGTTAACCGGGAAAAAAAAATAAAAAAAAACACGTAGGATTATTATATTATCGACGAGCCCGTTAATTCTTATATTTCTTTACGCGATTCAATACTTATTCATTTATTCGTGTATTTTCGGTGTACGCGCCATGTAGGTTTCTCGCCGGAATGTTAACCGGGAAATCATACGATTTATATGTTTGGAATATGTTCTGGGTTTACATCATGCGACGGTACCGCATTGTAATAATATGTATACCACTTACGTTTTTCGCCGTTCCGTGTAAAACGTACAATATTACCACGACCGCGTTCGTGCGGCGTGGCGTATACAGCATTGTATTTACCTGTAACAGACAGCGAACAACACACGCGCGGTGCGAACAATACAAATGTATCGCATGTACGCACAATATTATACATTATCACGCGTTTACCGTACTTATAGACGTTCGGAAAGTGATGTGTAAAGTCTTAGACGCACATATTATTATTATTATTATTATTATTATTATTATGACGTCGACGAATAATGAGTCGAACCGCCGCCGCCGCACTGCACCACTGCTCGTCGTCGTCACCGACTTACAATAGACACGAGCGACGCGCATTATATGTATTATTGTAATAATGTAGTATTATTATAATAAAGACGCGGGTCGACGTGTAACGATGAGTAATGAGAAAGTTACCGATTTCCCCAGCCGTTTTCCCGACCGATCCTTCCGCCGCGAATCCACGCGACGGAGACGAACATTATTATTATTACTATCATTGTTATCATTATTGTTATTATGTATCAACACACGCGCTGCAATGTGTATCGTAATCACTGCCACAAGTACTGTCGTAGTTATTGTTCTAGTGCAGTGCTTCTCAACCTGGGGGCCTTGCAATATGTATTTAATTTAAAATATTTCAGATTATTTAGTTATTATATAAATATAACATTATAACGTATACATTATATTATAACCGACCATATGATTAATCATTATAAATAATATTTAAAATAGTTAATAAATATATTAAAATAATTAATGACTCTGATTGAGGGGGGCCTTCACAGTTTTACATTAAATTTAGGGGGCCCTATAACAAAAAAGGTTGAGAAGCACTGTTCTAGTGTGTATTAATAAGTTGTCGTCGTGGCTAGCACGTAGACAGAAAATATTTATTTATTTATTTTTTTGGGGTGCATAATTTTTGACCAACAAATTAAATAAAAACATTTCATTCATGGTTTATCAGTACTCTCTACTATGGTCTCTTCAAATTTACAATATCATTACACCTATAAGGAAGTACCTTATCGTTCCTGTATTATGTTACTAGCATATTAAAAAAAAAAAAAATGTAAACAAAATGCTGACCAAATTATATAATGTGAAATATTATACAATTTTTAAAATACGAGTACAACACTTTATAATTATTAACGTATAAGTTAAAATGAATATAAAACCATATATTTATTTTTTATTTTCAAACAAGTATAGTGAAATACATGAAAAATGTATTAAAGGTAAATTAATATTCATTTCTCATATAATTTTTTAGTCTTTGGAGACATGAAAGTTTTCTCTCGCACGCCACCGTGCGCTTAATACTAGAATACTAATAGGTATAACTGCTAGTTAATAAGTTTCGTTAAATATTGTTTTATACTTCTCAATAAAATCCACTAGGTTCATCGGTTCACGAGACTTTTTATATTGATTTGAATTTCACATTTCTTTATAGTTGTTAGTAAAATATTTAGTTTAGACTTTAAAATTTCTAAATCCAAATTGTATTGCAATTGCAGTTTTTGGATGTCTGTTGGATATTGAAGACGACGATATGATATTATGTCTCTGCGAAATACGTATACAACTCTTGAGTATTATTTCGATTATTTTCACTTCAAGCAGAGATAAGTACTTTTTATTAGCAACAGATCAAGTCGTGATATGATACGCAGTAAGTGTACCGGAAATCGTAAGTGTATACCTTAGTAATATACTAATATCTTATGTGAACTAATTTTCTAGATTCTGAACGGAGTAATCGAATCTATTGGTTTAACAATGATATATTTTTTTTTTTTTTGTGTCTGTCATCACGTTTTGGGGCAGTAAAAATGCTTCGATTTTCTTAAACAGCAACTTTTCTGAAATGAAATGTGAATGTAGATGGTACTTGGGCAAGTCAAAAATGCAACTTTCTCAATACTTTTTAAAACCGTCGAAAAAAACGATAAAAAAATTACAAAAAACGGGAAATTTTACGCAAATTCACGTTTTGACCAAATACATTTTTTTAAAATGCTCTAACTCAACAAAAAAAAAAAAATCACAAACACTTGAAATTTTCACCAAATTTTATATTGGCTTTTTCTGTATATGGTTAAATTTTCAAATTATTTTGACATATTTTGACTTATTTGTAGACAACTTAAATTTTCGATTTTTGTAAGTTTTTTTTTTTTTTTGAAAGTATCTATAAAATTTATTTGGCTGTCCGAAAACTCTTGAAAATTTCATACAATGTTAATTATAAGTTTTATTTATCGTAACTAAAAAAATATTGGATTTATTAGATTGAAATATTTTTTTTTTTTATTATTTAATGAATGGATATTTTTTGAACCAAACTGCTGAGAAGAAAAATTGGCCTGCCCTAGATTTGGCACACCCATAAAATAAACTGAATTGGTGCCACTGGAACAATCCCAATATTGGCCTCGAACTGTCGAGTTATATATTATATACCTAATATAGGTAGTATAAAACCACGAGTTCCTCATCCGAAGCGATAATGTTCGTTATATATGTACGTGTTTACTAATATAATACACGTGAACTATATAAGAGCTAAACGTCATTAAATAACTCTTGTCCACGTCATCGAAAACATATAAAATCTTCTGATTACAAATAGTATTGCTTACCGTTGTTGGATTGCAACGCGTGGTCTGTATATGATAAATATTATGTCCGAGCAAACAAAAAAAAATTGACTGCACTTATTATCGGGGCGTATTGTTTAAAGTGTAGACGATGTACATTTATTATAATATATTCACGGTACAAATACGATCATTTTTGTTTTGTTCAAGGACATTTCCGTCTCAATTGAATAATATCATACGAATTGTTTCTGTTTGAATAAATACTCAGATTTGTATATTATGGCGGAGTATAGTTTATATTATTTTATAACAAAACAACAAAAAAAAAAAAAAAAAAAATGTTAAACAGACCTTTAAAATTGTTGCCATTACGATGTTTTCGAATGAAAAATATTTTGTATTGTGTTAACAGTGACACGCACGTCCAAACCTACTTGGTGTAATTGAGGCGACGGGTCGACTTTTGAGCTTGATCTTTCAATCATTTTGCATTAGGTATCTAACACAAGCGTGTGATATAGGTAAGTATTTGATGCTTCGTATAAAATGTGTAGATTTCAATATTTTTCCTGAAATAAATAAATACGACAGAAAATAGGTCGGAACACTATACCATATATAACCATATCTACTAACTATAAAGAATTGTGGTTCATTTTTAGAAGTAAATCCATTCATACATATTAAACGTTTGGCAACTCGAATTTTTCGGTTCAATATTTTGCTGAACGAATTCCGAATTATATTGGACATGTTTATTACTATTATATTGTTGAGTTTAAGTTCATGTACAATTAATGCATCAATATCTTGCATTCTCCAATATCTGCAATATCTTGCATTCTTACATATCGTGGTTCGTGGTGTACATTGTAAATATAATATGGTTTTAAACTTTTAAATAATAATCTGTTACACTTAAATTTACTTAAATTATTTGTATAAAATTTTCCTTAGAGAAAGTATAATTTATAATTTATAAGTGTATAGTGCAATATAATAACAATATTTGAACAAAATATATCGTAAACACTAATATTTATTTATTTTGACGTAAACTCAGTATTTGCTGATTCCGATTTCGGTGTGTCAATGATACTTCATCATGTTCGTTACAAATTATGTTATCTGGACATACTAATGTAAAGTTCTCTGAGAACTTACGTAATTTAATTTTATCGACTTCACAAGCTAGCTATTTTGTTTTCATTCGTTGTTGGACTTTATATATCGGTTATCGTTAACATGATGCCTACATGTAATCTACAATCTTCAAGATGATTGTTATGTTCACAACACAGATATTAATAAAATATAATGATTCCATTATTAATGAATTATATACATTTGTTGCACATACATAAAATGCATTATCGCTTTCTTGTTATTTTATTTTATTTTTATGGTTCCCCAGGGTTTTCAAAGTATTAATATGGCTTTAACTGTGTGTGTGTGTGTGTGTGTGTGTGTGTGTGTGTGTGTGTGTGTGTGTGTGTGTGTGTGTGTGTGTGTGTGTGTGTGTGTGTGTGTGTGTGTGTGTGTGTATGTGTATTTGCAGTATTTATGGGATTTTGGCATGCTCATCAGATTGATTAAGCTTCGATGATTTGTTAAACATGAATGCCACGTGTGAATGAATTACGTTCATGTACGCGTCCCCTCCACCCGATATTTTATTGCGATAATAATCTAGTGCGGTGTCTTCGGCATTGCGTCAAGCATTTTTGTCGAATATATATATATATATAATATGTAAATAAAATATCTTTCTTTGAATTGTTTTTTTAATTTTTTTGAATAAGTTCACATTCATTCGTGGTACGTAAATGTTTATAATTTTTCCAATTATTTCGTAATCTGCAGTCAGTGACGGAACTTATATTTTTATATTGCATCGTGAATAAAGAGAGAGAAATAGAGAGAGAGAAAGAGTGAGAGAGAGAGAGATAGAGGTGTCTGTTTGGCTTCGTAAGCAGTTTTATCGGGTTTTATGTGTGTAATCTGCAACTACGTCGTCGGTTTTTTTCAGCTATCGGCTTATTCATCGCTTTTCGCGTCAATTTATCGAATTTATCGCTCGATTTGATTTTTTATCAAACGTATTCTGTACGAAATTGTTGTTGTACAGCTGCAGGCACGTCAAACACGTGGACACGTGGTACATGGCTAATTTTTTTTTCGGTTGTCACATTTAAATGGATAATTAAGTAAGAATAATAATAAAATTAAAATTTTATCATTTTTTCTCGTGTTACAAATTCACAACTAAATTAAAGATAGATTTATTTGTTATATATAAATATATTATTATGTTAACAATATAGTTAAATTAGGTAGAAAAGTTACTTACAGAAATGAGGTCTCAAATATCATCAAAATCAAAACGGAGTATTATTAGTATGATTCATTTTTTTTTGTTTGCAATTCAAATACAATTTTTATGCCATGCCTTCAGGCTTTAAATTCTAACCATTTCAACTTTCATCTATCTTCATTTGCTAAGTGATTTATTTTAACTATAAATTAATTCAATTGTAACCTTCACTTTGGATTCCCATTCAAATTGGGATATGCGTGGTACATACAGGTTGCTGACGAACTTGTTTAATCTACATCTAATCTGATGAGCTTCTTTTACTCTGCAACTACTTCCGTCTGATTTTACTTCTTCGGTAAACAATACATTTCTAATCTATTTCACTGGAATGATCTATCTGCGGGTTTCGCTTCAAAAAAAAAAAAAAAATATATTACACCCAATATCCTTAAAAAACCTGGTTCAATAACATACATTTAGAAACACCACAATAGTCCGATTCAATACTTTAAGAATTGACAATAACCGATAATATTACCTATTCACTATTTTAAACTCGGCCTTCATGATATGATTCCCCCTTCTGTACACTTAATATATATGAATGTATCTATGATATTTCCTATATTTTATTTGATTGCCTTGCTCTGCAGGCTAAACGCCTAGGCCTAATTTCAATAATTTCAATATTTCTTTTAATCTCCAATTCATACTTAATACAATACCTAGAACTGCTATATAATTTAATCTCTTTTATTTTAGAATGTTTTTGGTATCCATTAGTTGTAATTGCTTAGCTATCATACTATTGTGTACTATAATATAGCTATAAATAAAAAAATAAATACGAATTTTTTAATAAATAACTCGTATTAAATATGGACACAAATAATTAAACTGATTTTGTTGTTTTTGCGATAAATTATATTTAAAAAAAAATATCAATAAATTTTTTTGTGCGATATATTCGCACAAAATTAAAGTATCTACCGGACCATATTTGGCCCGGTAGATACTTTAAGTTTGCCATGCTTGTTGTATAGCAATGACGTCATCCGTCATTGCCAAGTTATAATGTTTCATGTTTGCAGGGGTTCAGGGTAGGTTACAGAATATTTCTGTGGTGGTTACTGGTTACAAACGATTAAACCACAACTTCACGTTTATCCGCGTCATATTTGCAAGCAGTTTTTAAAATAGCAGAGATAGGATCTCTTAATTCTCGGGCTGGAGTGTATCCATCCCGGCACCACTTTAGGAAAATTCTTCTGCATAATATCGAAGTTTGGGTTGGATTAAAAACTATTTTACGGTCGTTACGTATAAATTGCGATTGCAAATGATATCTGGTCATCGTTTAGTGACACTTTTTTTTTACCAAAAAACATGTGGTATCGAATGACGAGCTGGAATCACGCCGGGATACTCGTATTCATAATATTGTTTACGTGAAGTGTAATTAGTAATTATTGTAAGTACACGATTTTGTTGTCCGCAGAACACGCGGCGCATAACGGTTTTGGAGTTTTGCGTACGCTTGCTATATACATTCAGGTATACATCTCATATAATTATGTAATGCGTTTGTTCTACGACGAATGCGTTTCCGACCCCGTCGTCATCGACGCCCCGTTAGGATCTGGGCCGAATCCGCAATCGTCTGTATAGTATACTATTGTAAATTTGTAACGGTGGTTACGAGCTTACGACTGCAGGATATTCATCGCAATCGAATGTTGGCAGACGCGTATGCGCACGCGGCGTTCTGTTGATTTCCGTCGTATTTCATTACAATGATTGTAGTATAAATCGTTTATGATTATTATAATATATTATGCAGTACGAGTGTCAAGTCTACTACACGTGATAATAGCGCTGAGGTGCAGCACCTCATGTTTATTGTTGACAACGCGCAATATACCTGTATACAACCCGAACGGAACTCGATTTTTATGGAATCAAAATGAAAATGTTTTCTGTGAATACAATAGTAATGCAAATTGAAGGTTCTACGTAGCAGCTGCAGCTTACGACTGATCGAATAATGATCGTAGGAAACAAAACTAGCAACCGTAAAAGTTAGAAAATATACGGGACGGGAATTAAAAACATAAGTTCATAAAAATCAGTTTCATATTATATTTATGATGGTCGGAACGAATAAATGTCTACCGTTCAAGTGTTGGTTTATTGAGTTAGCCGAGACGAAATCAATTTTGTATATTTAATTTCCGTGATAACTATACGCGTTGTTCTATACGGTTTCTGTCTATTGCTGCAGCAGTCTAACTGATATCATTGCACTTTTAATAGAAACGCACACCGGTTTATGGTACATGAAAAATATACCAATTAAAAATATAAAACATAATTTTTAAAGTTCGATTGTGTTTACATCGTTTTTTTTTTCTTTTGTATTCATTAAACAATACATAGGTATTAAAAGTGTGATAAAACGGCTCGTTTAAAAAAATCACCGAGTATACTTTGTAAAATAATACTTAAATCTCAATGGTCCAACGCTTAAAATATTTTCCTCTTTTACTTTTGCAGACGGTACTTTCGTCGAAAACTGAATGCAATTCAAATGTAATTGGACAAGTTCAAGTGTGAGCGTGACTTTTTTGATATTACACCATTTACATGCACTATGCAGGATACAAGGAGAGACTGTGAATACTGAATACCAGCTGCAGAAGTATCTGCTAGTACTGGTGATAAATCGCGAAACATTGAATAGCCAAGCAGTTAAATAATTGTTTTAAATTCGGTTTATACCTATAGCTCTAGCTTTGGTCCCCTTTCCTTTGGTTTTCATCAACAATTATAAGTCAGTGGTACAATATGAATTCGTTAGTTTGTAATATCTCGCACTATTCTTTTGGCCATATTTGATGTGAAGCATTATGTGTCGAACCGGTTAGCCAAACTATTTCTGAGACGTGGAAGTCATAGATGTAGGGTTTTAAGAAATAATATTATGTAAAACAATGTTCGTGTTTATGCTTTTTTTATTTTATTTTTTATTCTAGGTTACATGTAATAATTATTGTGTGAACTGAATATTTCATCAATTTTAAAAATCTTTCACTTCTGATTAATAATGATATTAAAACGACTATGTATTAGTTTTTTTAATAACTCACTGTAATCATAGTTTATTATTTGAAATGATCATTCGTATTATATAATATTGTCAAAAACAGTTGTTAACACTTTAGTTAGCAGTAGAAATTATAATAGTTCATAATTATTGCAAAAAAATAAACGTGAGGTTCTATTGGTTTATTCACAGTTATAGCTTTTATTGAAGTTGTTTATATCATAGACACGTTGAAATTAAATATCTGAAAATATTTGGTTTAAAAGACATTTATACGTCTATGCAACGTGGTGAAATGAATGTAAATAGTATACCTGTTCATAAATCTATTGTAATAAAACATTGGAAAAATAAAAGCACAATTATTTAAATTAATAAAATACTATAATATATTCATATTACCGAGGGTTGTTGTTAATAGTTATACTTCCAGTTAGAATAAAACGTACATGCAGCTTATATTATTATGCAATGGTTTAAATATTAACTATAATTTTCATTATTATTATTATTATTATAAAAATCTCGAATTTCACCAATATATTATATAAATTATTCATATCAAATATTAGTATTTAAACATGCAAATTATTATTGTTTCGAGTCTTCATTCTCTGAAGTACTGCAGGCGTATAGCTGCCTAACTAGTTTTTAATTTTTCCCGTTGAAAATGAAAGTATTACGACTGTAGTTTCTGACAAATTTTGTTTCAAGCCTGACTTCTTAAATAAGCAGCATCGCTGTTTAAAACTCACCACTGTCATTAGAACGGCCAGCAAATTAAAGTTAGTTATAATTAATAGGAGATTACAAAGTCCTTTTTTTTTTTTTTTTATAAAAGTTATACATGTTATAATATGAGCTTGAAATTAAACTAAAAAAGTCGGCTGCACAATTTTGAATAAGATTTATACTAAACAGTGAACAGTTATTAAAATTTTTTTTTGTAAAATGTAGGAGATTCACAACTGTTTTTTTTTACGAGTAGGACATTTCTAATTACGAGATAAAAGTATGTATTTACAGTTTTACTTCTACACACATTTTATGATTAATCTTTTGCAGTAATCTATCCCATCTTTAAGATGATATTTTATAATTAGCAACATTTGTTTTGCATTGATTAATACTTATTCAACTTATTCACGAAGTTTTCTCTCTGTTGGCTATATGTATTTTTTCCGTCGGGTATAACTATAAAATTTTCATATTGATTTAACATTACGCGTGTAGAATTTTTTAAACAAATAATTTATCAGTATTTAATCGTACATATAAAACTATGCACTTGCCATTTGGTAATAGTTAATACCTGGACGAAAGATTATGTATCATGATTGGTTTTTGATGTATCGGCACAGGCACGTGACAAATCATCCTGCTCGTCGGTCCCGGCGAATAAATTAAATCATTTACGTGGACATAAATTATTATCAAAAATGTTTTTTTCTGGAACGAACTTTACCTGCGGTGCCAGTTAATATTATCGTGTGACCATATTGCTTGAACAAATGGCCATCTGTATTCGATTATAAATGTAACCTGTGCGTCATATTAAAATAGCACGTCTCGTCGAACGTCGATCATGCAACAATACTTGGAACGGTTGTCTGGTGCGTAACACATATACCGTGTGTTCCTCAATAATAATAATAATTCATCTAGTTTCCCAACTGATGAAGCATCGGATTGATAAACCTTATCATGTCATCGTTTCGCGCACCACCCTGTTCAGTAGGTGTGCTATCGGATTCATCGAGGTGCAATCAGATTGTCCACCTGATTTTTAGAATTTTCGAGGAACATCGAAAAACATCAGATGACCAATCTGATTAACCATCAAGTGTATTGAGGAACACACATATAGTTTCCGCCACTTACGATTTCCATGATCGTTGTTGTAAGTCATTTATATAGTGACAATTCACAGGAAGAACAAAAGGTGGATGCAAAAACGTTCTGTATAGACTCTGTAAACTCCGCTGATCGGATACATCACGCGAACTTTTAAATGATTAATTTTTGAAATTTTCCAATTTTATTATTTCACATCTGAAAAGCAAAAATGTCATGAACAAAATGTAATTTCACACAAAATCCGTTTAATACAAATTATTTTTTTCGATCAAAATTCAAGTAAAGAGGGGGAGTGAATTTAGCTAAGGCATATACTGCTTTATATTCATGCGGTGTTCGTTCAAAGCATTTTGAGATCTCACTCTCGTGTAAACAAAATCGAAACATGTCAAATATAATAAGCATGTTCTTTAACATTTAAATCAGTACCGCAGCGACAGCCGTCCGTTGACTGTCGCACACGTGCACTATCGCTCCACGCCTATCGCGCCAATTAAAATTAATGAGTACCTATAAAATTATTATTCAGTATAATTTTATCGCCGCTTTGCATAAATCTTTTGCTCGCATTAAAACAAAAACAAAAATTTAAATCCATCACCTCCGTCGCCGAGCCGGTCGTAGGCGGTTACCTGCGACTTTATCAACTCCTATTGCACCATGCAACGGAACACCTCAGAAATAACAAAACCTAAAAACAAACCGAAATTATCTCCGTTAGTAATCATGAAAAATACATTCCACAAGGCGCAGGGCGTAATACCTCCGTCGGACACTTCACATAACAACCAAGACTGGTAAAATGTTGAAAATAATAAACGCATTCGGTCACCTATTAATACTATCTCGCCCCGTACAAAAAAAAAAAAAACGAGCCATCAAATTTCACCTCACCAAATTGCTGTTCTCTACTAGCCACAAATGAAGATATGGACCTTGAACAGGACACCAAAACCAATAAATTACCTCCACCACCACCAATTTTCGTAACATTTCCGATTAATTTTATCACTCTGTGTAAGAACTTATAACAAATAACGAAAAACGAGGGCTTCCTATGCAAATCCAACACGAAAAATATCAAAATAAACCTTCACTCTGCCAGTTCTTATCGCAGCGCAATAAAGATGCTTAATGATAACAAACTAGAATACCACACGTACCAGACACATGAAGATAAATCTTATAGAGTCCTTATTAGAAATCTGCATCATACAATCCCTACTGATTACATAAAAGAAGAAATAGAGAACCTAGGTTTCTTGGTAAAAAACGTCACAAATATTCTAAAATCTCAATCAAAAGAGCCACTTCCTCTATTCTTTGTAGACCTTAACCCGTCTCCAAACAACCAAGACATCTTTAAAATAAACAATACCTGTTTCACCAAAGTCAAAGTTGAAGCCCCACACATCAGACGTGATTTAGTTCAATGCCATCGCTGTCAACAGTACGGCTATACTAAGTCCTACTGTAATCACCAGCCTAAATGCGTCCGATGTGATGAAAACCATACCTCAGACTCATGTTCCAAATCCAGGGACTTACTTGTTAAATGTGCACTCTGCAGCAAAGATCAACCGGCAAACTACAGAGGATGTACTGTTCATAAAGACCTCCAACGTTTTCGCAAAAAACACCAACTAAACACCAACTCAAGAGTAACAACAGAAAACTCCGACACACCTCAAGTTCAACTCAACAGTCAACTTTCTCCAGAAGCATCACAGTTCAATAACGCTCCTGCAATATCTCAAAACGAACCCAATGACACCCAGCACTTGTTATTCTCACAAGCGGTCAAAGGTAATAAACCAAACAAGTTAAAGTTAAACCACATAAATGACCCACCTTCCGATAAAATACTAACAAATCAATTAACAACATTTATATCCGAGTTTATAACACTAATCTCTCCCCTCATAACACTTCTTAATCCTCTAATAACCCTTCTCAATTCACTCATAAACAAACTAAGTACCAGTAATGGAATATAATCTTAAACTAAAACTACTAACTTGGAATGCAAACGGTATTGTGCCTCATAAATTAGAAATTCAGGCAATCTTAAATGAGCATAATATAGATGTAGCCTTGATTTCAGAATCACACTTAACCCAAAATATAAGCATAAAAATTCTTGGTTATAAAGCATATCAAAGCAACCACCCTGATAATACAGCACACACCGGATCATTAATACTCATCAAAACAAATTTATCTCACTCACCTCTTCCTGAAATCAGTGAAACATATCTCCAAGCATTTAGCATTCTAATATCTATAAATACTCACACAAAACTGACTTTATCATCTGTGTATTGTCCTCCAGGACCCAAAATTAACACAAATAATTTCAAAAATTATTTAGAAACACTAGGTAAATACTTTATTGTCGCCGACGATCTCATTGCCAAACATTCTTCATGGGGATGTTTTGCAACAAACACCAGATGCAGAATTGTCCATAACTCAATTGAGAACTCCCACATAAAAATTCTTCCACTACCTCACTCAACCTACTGGCCTTCTCACCAGAACAGACGCCCTGATATTCTTGATTTATTTATGGCCAAAGTCCCAAGAAATTGCAATACCAATGTGTGTAACATAAATGATTTATCATCTGACCACTCACCAATCATACTTCATTTCGAAATGTTGTCTACAGATATTCCTAAAAATCCGCAAGCTCCCGGAAAAGTTAATTGGCCTATCTTCCAAAACCTTATAGAAACTCGCACCCAACTCAACTTCTCCTTAAAATCAGCCGATGACATCGTCAATACCATACAAAAATTCACAATTGATATATAAGAATGCATACACCTATCTACAACTCCCAGCCCAACCCACCCTACCAAATATCTCCTTCCGAACTAAATCAAACATCTTATCCGAAAAAAACGGAGAGCAAGATCTCGATGGCAAAGACATAAATACCCTCCCGATAAGCTTTTATACAACCAACTCAAAAACAAATTAAGTAAAACACTTATCCAACATAGTTCTTCTACCTATCATTCATATATACAAAATTTAACTTTGAAAACCTCCTCCCTTTGAAAAGCAACGAACAAAATATTAAACTCCCGCTTAACCTCATCTCCTCTCCGTAAAGAGGACAACTCTTGGGCTGTTTCCGATACAGACAAAGCAAATTTCCACGGAGAACATTTATCTAAAATTTTCACACCACACGACATAATTATAAACCACACCCAAAATTATATAATCCAGCGATCCCTGAATTCTATCCTACCAGTATCACTACCAGCTAAACACATAAGTCCCGGAGAAATTGAATTTATAATAAAAAAAACATTTCAAATTTCAAACATCACCATTAAAAATCTACCAAAAAAGAAATTTTACTCTTGTCTTATATCTATAATGCAATGCTACGCTTATCCTACTACTCACTGACCTAGAAATTTGCCGAAATCATACTTATTCCTAAACCGAACAAACCTCCCGAAAAAGTTACATCATACCACCCCATAAGCCTACTACCATCTTTATCTAAAGTATTTGAAAAAATTATATTAAAAAGAGTTCTTCATTTAGCTTTCGAAGCAAAAATAATCCCAAATACACAATTCGATTTCAAGCAAGGTCATTCAACCATTCATCAGCTTCATCGTGTTGTAGACACAATATCAACGACTCTAGAAAAGAAGCACTTTTGTGCAGCTGTTTTCTTAGATATAGCACAAGCGTTTGATTGAGTCTGGTTCGACGGACTTCTGTACAAACTAAAAAAATTTCTTTCTGCGCCCTATTTTCTTCTCTTAAAGTCTTACTTGAGTGATCGTACATTCGTAGTTCGGCAAAACTCTAATCGCTCAAAATATTTTAATATTAAAGCCGGCGCCCCTCAAGGCAGTGACATCGCTCCTTTTTTATACAATGTCTTCACTCACGAGATCCCAAAAACCTCATTTACCGAACTCGGAACTTACGCAGATGATACAGCTATCACCGCGTCTAACGAAAATCCAACTATAGTTTCTAGTATGATTCAACAACACCTGAACATTATACACTTATGGACTAAAAGATGGAAAATAAAAATAAACGAGTCCAAATCTTCATACATCACTTTCACCCTAAAAAGGGAAACATGCCCACCAGTCACTTTGAATAATATCTCCATTCCTGTCTACACCGAAACCAAATATCTTGGTCTGATCCTAGATAGGAAACTGATTTGGGCCTCACATATCAAAAGTAAACGCAAAGCTCTAAATTCTCGCCTCCATCTTTTCAGACCTCTATTACGTTCCAAAATGAACATTAAAAGCAAAATATTAAATCATTATGGACTTACGGTATCCAACTATGAGGAGCCGCAAAACTATCAAAATTAGCAACTCTGAAATTCTTTCAATCAATATGTCTTCGATTTATCTCCTCATATCTCTGGTACGTCACTAATAAAAACTTATATAAGGATCTCAGAATGGAACCCCTTAACAAAATCGCAAAAAAACTTCTATAATAAATATCACAAAAAACTCCAGTCAAATAAAAACGCTCTCATATCCAAATTAAAACTTCTATAATAAATATCACAAAAAACTCCAGTCAAATAAAAACGCTCTCATATCCAAATTGTTTTCTAATACACTACCCAACAACTCAATTCGTAGGCTAAAAAAAAAAAAATGGTACGGAGATCTCTTAACCTAACATCATCTTAACATTCATACTCTTTCATTCCATTACACTAAATTACAAAAATAACTAAATAGTATATTAATACACATGCTGGGTGTCATCAATGGGTGCCTTTCCTTATCCGTCATACACGTTATTTTTATATATATATTTTAAAAAAACCTATTTATTGTACAAACATATGTATAGATTGTAGATTACTTAATAAAATAATAATAATAAAAAAAAACATTTAAATATAACATCAACAAGTTATAATTCATATTTTTAATGCGAATTTTCAAATATTATTAAAATTCATTTATGATGGCTCAACTACAAATATATAAAATAATGATTTGACTCTGAAAACATTTATATTTTAAATAATATTTCAGTTTTTAAAGATTAAAATATAATTTTTTAAACGAGTTGAATTGTGCAGTGTACGTATCAACTAATATAATCCGACCAAATGAACATTTTGTCATACTTTAAAACTTGCATTGCGTAAAAATGTAATAATATAAAAAAAATCGTTTAAAAATCGACGACATAGGATATGTGTAAAACAGCTGCCGGTTAAATTATTAAATTTATCCCGGACTATTGGTGATGGCGTACGCACTGTGAAAAATATTTAGTATATTCAGTATACGTATACTACGCGCGTTCATCGTCCACATATTAAAAATGTAGAGTTACGAAATACCTGAGGACTCGGTCACTTGACAGTGTAGGAATTTGTACTATTTCCGCGTGTGTAACCGCTTTACCGCTGTCGGCGTGTACAGAACACAAACACTCGGGTAAAAGTTGCTTATTAAGTTTATTGCACCCAACAAAATGAGACAAAAATACTCGGATACACACGCCGAGGCAGGATAAAATAGTACAAACACGCACAGACACACAAATATATGTGTAAAAGGCGCACCAGTGGTGTATTATAGAATAGGAAAAGATGAAGGGGGGGGGGTGGGTAAAGTCATCGTCGTCGTCGTCGTCTTACACACTGCAGAGAGGGCGTGCTGCCTGTATATATAAAGGTCCTTTCACCCCTGCGAGATGGTAATACCCGGTCCTAGTGCGGTATACGGTATACAGTAACCGTTCGGAGGACGAACTGGCGCCTCGGCATTTGTATCTGTGCCAAACGTCCGACAAAAGCCCATTGCGAACCCCTTTACCCGACAACGCCGCCACCACCACTGCCGCCGCTGCCGACGCGTTTGACCAGGACCACCCGCATCCCTCTACACTGCACATGGCTGAAACCGCAACGTCCCAGTGATCTCTCGTGACTCCTTTTATGCGTGTGTACGAGCGCGGTGACGGGTATTTCTTTTCGGAGCTTTTCTTCCTTTTCCCGGTACCCCGCTACTATATACCGCATCCACGGTATACGCGTCGTATATTGTAACACGTATATCTCCGTCGCCGACTTCACCGTTTGTACATCCACCGCGGGAGCTGTGGCAGCCGTCAAAGCATTCATTCAACGTCTCCGCGACCCAGTAATAAACCAGTGACATCTAGCCTTGGGTCCCAAGGGGTTTTTATGCCGGGGTTAAAGTGTACGAAGATTTCGGAACACTGGAACGCGGGTTACGCGCCAGTCAAGTGAATCATGCGCCTATCGATAAATAATAATATTGCAACGGATCGACAACGATGATATGACGTGTAGTCGATCATAATATGTGGCCATATGTAGATATGTTTAGGCATGGGCAATGCCGCTTAAGTCGTTTAGTAACCGATCCGACTTTTAGTAGCACTGAGGGTGACTGCGGCAGACCGTTTCGCCACACAATGCCACATGCGTACTATTATAACACGTAGTTTTAAAACTACAATATGACGAAATAAATGTAATAGATTGGTGGTCACATAAAGGTTCTCACACATTGCTGCGGTACGCGATACGGTATCGGTACGGTACATGTAAAAATAGTGTACCGTACCGATACCGTATCGATTACCGCAGCAGTGTGTGAGAACCTTAACGGCGAATTATATATATCGTTTTCGTCAATCCGAAAACCTACACAAACAGCACTGCACGCCAAGATATCGAAACGTGATAATTATTGACAAGATGTCTTCAACATCTCACGTTTCAAATATTTTGCACCTTTACATCTCGTCGTTATCGGTCAGTTTCTATTAAGATCGGGTAAAAAATGTCTTTTTTTTTGTGACAGTGACGTGCGAAGAGGTAGTCACGATAATGATTTTTCGTTAATGTAATTTATACTAAATTCGTCCGTATACCTCGATTTTCCAGTTCAATAGCTTCCAAGAAAGGGTTAATATTTTTAATTCATTTCCACCAATGTTATTCAAACGATTATTAGTTATTCAAATGCTAGAAGATGATCTTAAATTCTTAATTTTAATTTTCCTTATAATATTATAAGCCAAAAACAACCTAGTTATTATTATACAATATTTATGAAATTCAATTAAGAATAAAGTAATTCTTTTGAAAAATCAAATATTATGATATTTCATCAAAATATATCTTATATAAGTAAGAAGAATAATTATTATTTATACTACTATCGTACTTTCATGATGGGTTATTTGTTATTTATTAATTTATCGGTATAGTTTGAAAAAAGTTCTTATTAAAATTGCATAGAATACGAATGTTATTATTATTTTATTCTTGATATTATAAAAGTGTTTTCCCTATAGTGATTTTTTTTTTTAATTTGTTTTACAATAAAGTATAATAAAACTGACATATTTAAGTGTTTAGAATAAAATATAAAATATTATTTGATTTATACTTTTGAAACAACTATTACTATATGATATTGAATGCATAATACAAAACGACTACAATGCAAAATTATGTGCACATTATTAAGCCATAAAATAGTCTACAATGTACTTTCAGATTTATTTATTACTGTAGTTATTTCATATTAATTATTAGGCATTTATATATACTACGCTTTAAATTAAATGTCCTATAAATAAAAGTAAATAACAATAATTTCTGATAACTAAAAAAATGTACACATTCATAAATAATGATTCTGCTTGGTCATAATGCAAATGTCGTGAGCGTAATAAATACTTCACAAATTAATATTTAATTTTTACGTACAAAATTATATGGTTTTTTTTTTCAGATTAAATATTTTACATTTTAAACGAAATAAAAATAACTATAATGAATGTGACCCGTATAGAAATGAAATATACCTATTAATTATTATAATGCTACGAGTAAGATTGTTTGTTTTTGAAGTAAATATACTACTAAATGAAAATAATTACTTACAAATATTATTGCTTTTGTGTACTTTGTATTCACATCATACATTCTTAATGTCACAAACATGAAATCTTCAGTCGCGTTTTTGAATAATATGTTCGTACATGTTTATGCATCATATTTTTATATTCGATTATGTAGATAATGCGAGTTCATAAGAACATGTTCAATACTTCTATCCGTATGCATCCAAACGTTGAGTGTATATTGTACACAAAAGCATTTGATGTGTAAAAAGATGACAATGTTTTTATTTTTTTATTTGAAATAAGTGATTCGTATAAGAACTTTTTGCCTGAGAGAACTGTCAATGCTGCTCTGTTACGTAAAAAACGCATAACTTGACTCTCGAACGAACTCTTAGTGTTAGAAAACACGTATAATATTGCGTGTGCAAAAAAAAAAAAAAAAAAGAAAGAAATTTCTATTTTCACACAAGAATACATCTTTTTACACGGTTTCATGATATTTGACCTCGTGGTTCAAAACATATTACGGTGATGTAACGAATCATTCGTGGTGAAAGACGCTATTATTTGATGTAATAAGTAATTTTCACACAATTTTCAAATATTATAATACCGATAAACCATCGTGTGGTTGGATTCCGTTAAATGTTTTTGCTATTTGTAATTTAACTTAATGCCGATTAATATTAGTGTTCGATATTGCTTTCTATGTATTTTCAATCGGTGTTTTATTTTATTTATCAATTAAAAGTATGAACCTACTTATTGTTTTGGTATAAACTGGGTTCATACACCATAAGAATGTTATTAAATCCTATTGGTTGATCGATAATATTATCTGATATTGGGGCTGTAGACAGGTTGTTTTCGAGTTTCCTGTGATTAAATAAAAAAAACTATTAAAGATATTGGACATTCACGGGTTTCACAAAATTATTCTATAATGCCAATCTATTTATAGTAAACTTGTGTAAATTTAGAATGCAACAAATTAGAAAAATACACCGCAACGTATCAATATTGCCTATTCTTATCGCCGTACTAGAACAATTAAATTAGAACTAAGTTCTACAAATAATTTGTTATTATACATTTTTTCAGTATCATGAAAAGGTTTCTAGTTTCAAAATGTTGAAATTCGATATACTTTAGAATGAAAAAATATTGTAGATTTGAACTTTAAGTTTCCATGTTAATGAATACATTTATAATAATATAAAATATAAACTTTCATAAATAATAATAATACTAATAATAAAAATTATAAAATGTACAGTTAAGTTGTTAGAGACGTTTGAGTAACGGATTGTCAATGTTCAATATCTTTAGATAACTTTATGATGACTGACGTAATAAATGTTAAAGTTTCAATTGAACATTTTTATTTTATAATGTACATTTGTCTAATGTTGTATTACATTTGACGTCGAACAATTCTTTAAAGGTTAATATTCTTTAAAATGTTCTGAATACATCGAAAATAATTATAACCGTTTTTGAAATAAAATAAACAACTTTTAATGTGTACAGTAGAGTAGTAGAATTATAGTGACGCGTTATAAAAATTCTTCCATTTATTTATAAAAAACCCGGTAAACCTATCTGTTACGACGGATACAGTGCATGATAAACAGAAAACGGAAGAATAATAATGTGGTTTTTTTAATTTTTTTAAATACCAAGTAGATTTGGTTAAAAAATATAATTAATTTATACAGATTTTAAGGTTTACAATAAGTTCGAGCCTTCAATAAATTAATTATAAAATTAAGTTATAATTAATTTAAATTAAATTATAAAATTTAGAACGTTGCAATAAGAATTGGAATATTTTGGTTAATGGTTAAACTTGGTCAGTGGTCCAAGTTCTCATATAATGTTTAGTTGTTCAGACAGATGAAACGATTACCAATACTATTTATATACACTAGATCAGCGTTTCTTAAACTATGGGTTGTGATCCACTGGTGAGTCGTAAGTCAATTTTTGGTGGGTCGCGAAAAATGTTTTGAATTATTTAGATTTTAAGAAATATATGTTAAATTATAATATACTTATATAATTATTGTAACATAGTACCAACAATTACGATGGATTTTAAAGTTATAATTTATAATCCTTACATGTATAATATTTTTTTGACAATAAACTTATTATTATTATTTATTTATTATTATTATAATGGGTCGTAAAAAATTCACATGTTGATTGAACTTAACTACCGCTTTCACTGACTACCATCTAATTTTTGAAAAATGAAACCATGTGGGTCGTCGCGAAAGATTTTCCGAGGAATATTGGGTTGCGGTTCTACAAAGATTGAGAACCACTGCGCTAGATCGATGGGCACAAAATTCGGAGCTTAATAATGGTAAGACGTTACAATATTCAAACAACCGATGTTTAGGTAGGTTTATCACAATAATACTAGATGAGTCTCGCGTATATAAAATCAACAACGGCGATTTTTGGCCGATCGGCTGCGGTGGCGGCGCGTGTTCAAAACGGATTTCATCGATTTCCATTGGACCGTGAACGAGTAAAATATGCAATACGTAAGTACGTTTGTAACGAAACTGAATTCAAGTCCCGGCATTGCGCGGAAACGCTTTGGACGTGCAGCACGCGCATATTATTGTTGTACGCGGTAGCATGCGCGCGGTCGCGGGAAAACAGTAACAATAATAACAATAATAATTTTAGGTTATCGGATGAATCGTGTTGGTACAACGGTCGAGACGACGACGGGGCAGTGTACAGTGGTGTGGTTATGATTTGTGGGGGGGGGAGATATTTAATTAATCGGATAAACATAAATGGGGGTTTAGTAAGTTCCCACATGAAACATAGCAGGTAAGCAGGTACATAATATGTAAGTTGTTTCAAGAAAAAAATTATACCACTACGTTAGTTCCCACACGGAAAAATATTCCATGTCTACAAATAGAAATTTGTAGAAAAAACACTTGGTCGATCTATATTCTATGGTATTGCGTTTCGCTTATGATTGTATGAATGTATGATAATATGATGGCCGAAAGATATGCAGATTTTTGAGGGCCACGATAAGGACATGATGGATTATATTCGTAATTATAATATATTCTATTTTATACGTCGATGCATAAGACATTAAAAAAAAAGGCCCTGGGGAGCATCTATCCCCATCGTCACCCCCTCCCCCCAAAAAAAAAAAACTACTCCACTGGCAGTGTACTCGCGACATGGAATACGTGCGATTATTATGATACGTACGTATATTATACAAGCCTAACTTATTCGGCCCCACCACCGGTCGGTCACTCTAGCATACGGGGGCATACTACACGGGGGGGGGAGTTGTAATCATTGTGGTCGGTGCCTTCTTGTCGCAGTTTTATGCCGTCGAGATCGATCCTCCCTTATAATCTGCACCGCCGTGCAGTCCCGTCGCTATTGTCGCCGCCAGTGGTCGTGCTGTCGACGCGTCGGCGAACGTTTTCGTTTGCGGCGGGACCGGCGTACAAACATAATACGCGGAGTCCGCCACATAATTAAGCCTCCCGAGACAACAGTGGCAGAGGGAAGAGAGAAAAAAAAAATATTACAATAGCTCGTAAAGAATTTATTAAGGGTGTTCGAATGCGGGGGAAATAAGCCCCGGTACTCGGGGTACAATACGGAGTTTTTTTTTTTTTTTGTTTTTTTTTTGTCTTTCAGACACTTGTAAAATACTTAATGGTGGTTTTTTTATTTGTTTTATTTTTTGCTCAAATTTTCGAATAGAAAATGATGAAGCACGGGAAACGATGACGTCTGCACCGCTGGAAACACATGGCGTCAGGAATCGAGTTCGTAACGCGCGAACACTGTCGACATGAAATAATAGTTGTAATCGGGTTGAAAATTCTATATTCATTTTTTTTTCGGTAAACAACGGTTTTTCTCGGTAAAATTACTGTTGGAAAAATGATTGTAAAAATAAACATATGAAAAACATATAAAAAAATTAAATGTTTGCCGCTATGATTTTAATAAATTTAATTGGTTTATCATTGCGTTAAAGTGTATAGATTCTCATCTCGTAGGTATATAGTATGTTTCATTATCGATTAACTTATATGATTCCACACTTATGGTTCATTATGAACCATATATTGTATAATAAAATATGAACCATTCATATTTTATTGCCACCTAGTCTCACCGAATCTATGGTTATATATTTCTAAATTAATATTATGTGTGACGCTGTGCTTGGTGCCATGTGGTCATAAAAAAATTCAAAATATATAAAAGTTTAAAAACGAAAAGTAGTCTTAGTAGATCAAAAGAACAACCGACATTTTTTGTAGTCGGGTATTTCAATTTTTACGGAAAACGTACGAAAAATTCACCAATAATTACCCTTAAATCTATCTTAATAGAATCTATTATCTTTAATATTACTTTAAATAAATAAGTTTTTGTTCAAAAGAAAAAGTATAAATCATTTTTTTATGTAAGTTAAATAGCAGAACTATGATATATAAAATATTATTATACATCCATAATTTGAAAATAATATTAATCCAGTTAATAAGTATTTTTTAAAAATAACTCTTTCTTTAATAACTTAAAATAATAATAATTTGTAAAGCAATGTATTTTAATTTTAGCGTATAGTTTACATATTCTTGATCGGTTGTAAGTTATAGTAACACATTTTATCTAATTAAATCACAATAAAAAGACTTTCATTAAGTGAAACAGGAAACTTAAAATATAAAGCATATTATATGGAAGTATTTTTATAAAGTTATTTAATTACGTCCCTATACTTGCATGGTTAGTAGAATAAACAAAAGACACATCACGATTTATTCAACAAAATGTAAACTTTAAAGTGACTTAATATATATGTTTAAAATCATACAGAAAAAGTTAAAAAAAAATATATCTTATTTTTATTTAAATAAGTTAATAAGCTTTTAGAGAAGGTAGTCTGATGCTCTTTTTTAATTGGATGTCATTATATTATATATTTCAGCGAAAAAACTTTATTCATTTCATTCAGTAATTTTCATAATATAAATACATAGATTTTTTAATTTTAATATAGGTATTATATTATTGCTTTACATTATTAATTTAAATCACTATTATTTTTCGATCACAAAAAAATGTATAATACGTCATTATTGTTAAAATTATTATTGGTAATATTAAAACAAAAATAGTACAAAAGTTTACAGATCCATTAATTTATCTAACTAAATCACAAGATTTAGCGTTTTAATTATTTCAAAACATTTTTGAAAAGATTATGATGTACAAAAATTCATATTTGAATTTTTTTTGTCAAGTTCCAAGTATTGATTCTGATATTGAAGACATATTTATGTGTATATTTCTATAATGTATGTACTGAAAATGTGAGCGTCGATTTTTTGAAATTTTCTATCGCTTCCCAAAGAATTTTTAAGAAATTATAGAAAAACACTCCGTTCAAAATCTAAAATTAATATTTTACACAAATCTTACATAATATTACTTTTATTACTATTATTGTTCACATCAATTCATTCCACGATTATTTTCACATTTTGACGAGTTCAATTGATGGCAAATACTTTTTAGGAATTAAAAAACTCCACCTAGCCTCTTAGGATAATTATTCATAAGATTAATATTTCGCAATTTATTTAAACTATTCTCAATAAATTAATTGGATAGTGTCCATCAGCCTTATCTTATCATAAGTAGTTTCCCGTTCTGTTCTAATAAAATATACATTTTCCGAATGCTAATAAACTTTCTAAACTATATTATAATATTATGTTACTTGATAAATTTTCTTATTTCTCTCCCTCTCTATCTTATCCCTTATAATATTTATGAATATATTATTATTATTTAAAAATGGAAAGTAGTTCTGATAAAATTTGAATGTCTACTTGTAATTGTATGGAATGTTTATCGTCTCGAAAATCACTTCAGTGACCTACTAACAATGTTGGAAAAACTTTAAAAAAAAAAAAAAAAAAATAAAAAAATACTTACCTGACTCAGCAGACAAACTTTCTCGTAAGTTCTATAATATTCTCCGAATCAGCCATGACGATGGTCTATATATTCGCCACAAATCACATAATGGAGCTTTAATTTTATCACATATTTATTGCTCTCATGCACATTATTCTCATACAATACACAGTTTTGTCCGTAGAAATATCTATAATAACCTCAAACTTAAAATATTATATGCCTTGAATTATTGCGAATAATTTTACTATGGAAATATCATTGTCAAGTATACATACATAATGTATATTTAATATAATAAAGATGTCGCTCAAACCTTTACCAAGACAATATTTGGTATCACGTAGAAAATTAGAAAAATAATATTAAATAATTATACTCTCATCAGATTTGACGTATTGATAAACTTTTCAAATAAAGTGTTAAAATATTTTTAACATAATCGACTCTGAACCATCGTGTCATTTACATCAATAAAAGAGTCTTTTTCTTTCTCTTCTATACATAGTTAACTTGGTTTTTTATTTTTTTGAATCATCAGGAAAAATAATTTTGTGGTTGTTGGAAATGTTCAAATGAATTGTGATAGTTATTTACGTACCTATATTATCAATATCAATCACAAAAAAAAAAAAAAGAAAATAGATGTCTGATGTTATAAGCAAACTGGATGGAAGAATATCGATTGTATTGTAAACTTGCTTTGTATTTTTCTATTTAGATCGAAACATTTTTTACAGAAAAAATAAAAATCACATATTATACTTAACGTTTATGATGTAAAATTATTATTGCTGTATTTCCCTGGGAAAAATAATTGTGTTTCTATATGCAATGAGCATGAAGAAATTAAAAAGTTTAAAAAGTTAAAAATATCTAATAATAATATTATGGTTATTGATGATTAATTTACGAACTATAACTTAAGCTAGGTATAAAAATATTATAATCACAATTCATTAATGTTGATAAGTTGTTGCATTGTGTAAATCAAACTCATTTAGTATAATTAACAAAACCAGTAATATATTTTATTTGAATATATTTTATACAGTTTGGTGCATCTCCTTGCATTTTAGAATTACATAAAACTCAAATAAACGTTTATGGAATTCTTTATTTTTATTATAAATTATAAGCTATAAGATACTTGTAGTATTTATTTTATAATAGGTAGTTACTAGATAACAAACCGAAAGAAAACATTAGTTATTATGGTTTTAGTTTAATCAAAATTATAATTGACAAATTCGATTATAAAAGAAAACGAAGTCGAATAATGTAGTCTGCCAAGTTCGATGAGTATAAATAGTAAATGCAATCTTAAAAATTTCTCGGAAAGTATAAATGATGAACACATTTGGACAAGCAATGTTTGTGCACAATTTTACCAACCAACATTGCAGCCGTTTAAAATATATACCCGCCATTGTTTGTTTTTGACGAAATCGAGTTGGATACAACTCGTGATCTTTATACTCGGATGTATATTTGGTTTAAATCCCAAAATTAACTAATCCGAACTTTGAACGTTACTCGGAAACGAAGTAATCGTCTTGCGTGACCTACGATATACTCGTATTATTGTAATCGGTTGGAGAGGACAGAACAACCGCAAGTGATGCATCTGTCTTACACGAGCGCAACACCGTTGCGTTCATCAGTAAAACAAATTTTGTGTTGTTCGCTTTCACGAAATGCTTAAATATTAAATAAGCCCTAACCCCCGGTTAGGGGCCCTATATAATATTAAATATGATATTATGTTATAATCACGATTGTTTCGAGCCTGATGTGCCGAATACACAGGACTTTGGACAGAAAACAAGATTCCTAATCCACTTTACCCCTACAGACAGGTATGACATTCATCATTAACAGCCAGACTACAGTAGAACCTCGATTATCCGAACCTCCGTTATACGAACCCTCTATTATCCGAACTACAATTAGCGTATCCGAACGTGAAAACTCGTATCCGCGGCCGGCTTATCGAATTTATCATAATTCTCGCTTTTGGATTATTATTAATACGTACTTTACGTGCGTGAATAATTAGTAGATCGACAATTGTTTTCAAAAAAATATAATAAACATTAGATGTTTCTATGTATGTAATGCATTTATAATAATAAAATGTATTTCTGATGATGTAATGTATATAATTGTTATGAAGTATTAATTAAAATATTAAATATTTAACTATAAAAATAATTAATACATAATTATAATTTTTTTTTTTTAATTTACAATATCCGAACTAGGTGCGGTCCCAATTAGTTCGGACAATCGAGGTTCTACTATATTTTGATTTTTATTTCTACTGTCATTTGGTTGTTTATCGAAAATGTTACTTATCTACGTAATTTTAAAATGATATTTTAGTTTTTCAATGCACTATATGCCAGATTTGATATTAAAATATCGTAGTAGGTACCTACGATACGATATTTCGACACTCGCGTTTTGTCGACGGTCCATCAATAACACGATATGTATCTGTCCCCCGTGTGAAAGATAAGACCTGGTGCATTTGACCGGGCCCCGTCAAAAGCCGGGGCCCCGACTGCCCCGCTTCCCCCCTCTTACGTGTTTCGAACCCCGGAGTTGAAGCGCGTGTGCGGGGACCCCGACGGACGGACGAGAGACGTGGTCGCGCGACGTGTGTGTAGCAACAATCCCCCCTGCCCCCCCGGATGAAGTGCTATGACGACCGGCGGTGGCGGCGGTCCGGCGGATTTCCACCGTCGTGGGTCGGACGGGCCGGAGGTGGCGTCGTCGTTCTCGTCGTCCCCTCGTCCACGTTGCCGGTGGCATGGCGCGCGGTGCACACCCTGTTCTTGGTCGCTGTTGTCGTGTACGGGGTGTACGGGGCCAACGGGAGCGACGGGCGGTTGGTCCGCGGGGTCGAGCGGCGGCGGCGGCGAGAGGACGACACTGTGCGCACGCACGCACCGCACACGACACCGGCGCCACCGACGACGCACCGCGCGCGCAGTACCGCGTTTTCCCGGCACCGCACGCGCACGCCGCTCGTCGTCGCACCTCGTGCTCGCACGCGCCATTCACTCGCCGCTCGTCCGTCCGTCCGCGTCACACGTATAACGGCAATCTGTCCGCGCGGCATCCTGGACACTTGGACCGTTCCGTCGTTCGGCCCTCGTCATTCGACCGAACCCGATCATCGGACAGGCCATCCCGTGACGCGTACGCGGTGCGTGTTCCGGAAGCGTCCACGTGCAGCACACGCGGCGCAAGCCAAATCGGTGCTCGACTCCCGCGACACTTCTGCTGCTGCTGTTGCTGACACGTGAGTACCTGCACGATAATATATATACTGTTATTATTATTATAAAATTCGTTTTATATTCTTGTACGCCGTGCATAATATTAAATAATATTAATTAACACATTAATAACGTTATGCTGTATCCGTAAAAGTTCTGTTTCGCTGGTCGCCGACAGGTGCGTCGTATAAATATATCACAATACGTATATATATATATATATATATCCCATGATGTGCAGTTCGATGGACAAAAAATTGTTGATACGGAAAACAATTTATAACAGACGCTGTAGAATAATCCAACAGAAATATATTAATAGGTCAATAGGTTTCCAAAGCATAAAAAACAAGTACAATAACAATAATAGTAGTCGGTAAAAATGACTAAAAATTTAATAACAATATATGAAATCAATGTCCAAACAATCTATTTAAATTGTAAATTGTACATTTAAAACACGAGTTTTGAAATAATAACGGGAAGATTATATAATATCATGAAAACGCTATGATATAACTGACCGGTACGAAATCCGTTTTCGACAGGTTGCCGGTATAATATACTCGAATATTCCAGTGATGTGATTTTATCCGGAAAAGGTTTTTGCTATACCAAGAATATTATCGTCGCATGGATTCAATAACATATCCGTATGTTGCTAATACTTAAAGTCTGCACGCACCCCGCTGGTTTGCAGCAAGACGGCAATGCTTCTCACGCAATACGAACAAAAACCGATAAATATCCCATTCATTCATTTTGCATTTCGAGTTAGGCCTGTAAACTTTTAAGCTGTTACGTTCTGCGTTATTTGTTTCTTTTTTTCGTATCAAACGCTAATATTTTATTTGAAAAAACTTTTTCTTTTCGACGTGTAAAATGATTTTCGCAATAACACTTTGGAACATTTTTAAATATTTTACACCCACGACGAAAATATCAGCTAACTCAGTACTGAACATTTTATATTATATTTATTTTTGTTACACGCGAGCAGGAAATAAAAGCGCTGCTTTGAAATTTTAATAAATGTATATTCGATCGTAGTAATATATATGTACTTATATATAAAATATTTATTAAGTTATCATCAAATTTTCAAATTATTAATTATTTTTGAAAAATATTTATCGTTTATGATTATTTATAGATTTAGGTCTCAGAATTCGCTAAAAAATCTAAACATGTTTTAAAAAATACGCACTTTTTTACTACGAAAGTTTTGATAAAACGATCCCCTTTTGCATTTTGTTTTACCATAATAAAGTTTTGTTTAGAATATGTTCATGCTTTTGATGCTGTTTAATATAATAATACTTTATATCTACATTACTACATAGGTTGGATAGTTAGTTTATTTGTAGTCATCGTGGTAGTTATGGTATATATGTGCATAGTATGGTAACTTCTCATATCATTTTTGGAACACTTTTTCAACATTATTTTGTCCACATTTATTGACTTGTCGTGAATTGTTAATATTATTTGATGTTTTAGTCACAATTAACTATAATATGTAAGTACGTATAACCAGTAGGTGTTATTGCCCATCAATCACAGAGATTAAAAATTATTTTATTTTGTAGTATATTATTACAGTGTCATTATCATTACAATTTGAAATGGAATAATCATATTTCCTATGATATTTAAATGTTGCTTTTTTTTTTTTAATTAATGAACTAAACATCATAAAATAAAGATATCTATTTATATCGAAAATGGAAATTTTACAAAATTTATGTAAAACGATTTTAATTTAAGAATTTTTAAATAGTACTTAAAATGTTGAAACCGAAAAATCACAAAAATAAGAAAAATATGCGCTGTATAGGTAAACCTTTAGATTCCTTTCCGTAGTGTTTTGATAACAATTTTTAGCTTACTTAAAAATGAATCTAATTGGTAGCTAGCAAAATTTTTAAAATGCTACAACTTCCGAGCCCTACTATTATGATGTACAATCGCGCAGTATTACTATTATATACATTATACAATAACCACTAAATGATAAAATTAACAGTTGAATAATACAACAATTGAATGTATAAATTATATACTATTATACTATAATTGAATTATAATCGTATTTTTATTCAATATTATATTTTATATAATTATTTGTAAATATTATACTTATAAACGCCTGATTAAAGTAGGTATCTATTTAAACCAGTTTGAATTTATAATCAAAAGCATTAACCCTTTAATAAATTAATGTAATTAATAATTTATATAAATTAAATAACAGTTTTCTTTTCTTTTGTGTTGTTTTTGAATATTTAAATATGCACCATTAAGTATTAAAATAAAATAATACAAGACGGGATACATAAGGGTAATGCTACACTAAAGTGGATTAGTGAATGTCAGAATGTAACAACGATACATAATCCTCTGCATAATCCTATATAATTTAATTTTTACTCACCAAAATAATTTTTGTTTTATTGATTGAACTGTAATAGTAAAAAAATTACTCGTGGGAGGGTTGTTAACAAAAGTACACACCCTAGGATTGATTAGTTATTCTACTTAATTTTAAATGGGCTGTATACCTTTTAGAAAACATAACGACTACATTAAATGTCAATTCGTTTTAACGAGACTGTATTATTATGACCAAGGGGATAGCACGAGCGCAGACGTTTTAAATACCTAGTTGAACATGCTGTTAGGCGCTATAATATTTTCTACCCTACCGTCCACGTTAATACACAGATAATCCGTTAAACCTTCACGAGAGAGGTGGTTCTTTATTACGATGATGGTGGAACATTTTAATTTTGTTTCATCGCGATCGTCACGGGTTATTATTTTGGTCACATTTTTTCATCTTTGTATTACTTTTTACTTAATCCAATCACACGAGCTTCATGAATATTTATTCTTGCTGCAGTTGAAAATATTTTAACGTACGACTTACCATCGTTTTAAAGGGATTTATGAAAACTTAAAACGCCCGAGGGTTTTAATTTTTAACGATTTCACCAAGAGGTTCAGGTATCTTATTAATTGAGTTAGAAGCATAATGTAGGTAGGTACTTATATATATATATTTTTTTTTCCTAAAACTATTATCTGCGGTTACAAATTATTGTAATTAAGTGGTATGAATAAACGTTATGCTTCCGAACGGCCGTATAATTATATTAAATATTAATGGTAAGATTTATGATCCATGGGGCTCCATATGTTATGTAAATTATGTTAAATACATGAAGCCAATCTAAAATTCAAATAAAATATGGTATGTCGGATGTCCTTACAAAGTGACGTTTATTAAGTTTCAAATTTTTATGCCTTAAAGCAGGGGGCTGTTAGCTACGGCCCCGAGTCACATTCAGCTGGCACCTTGAATTTAGTATAAAACTGTTTAAAATAATAAAATATTATAAATTTAGGAATATAAGTCGTGGAAAATTGAAAGTATATAATATGTGGTTTTATATGACGTACGCCAGAAATCGAGATCTGAAAATATCTAATTGTGATGAATAGTTTCCGTTCCCGATTTTAAATAATAGTAGGTGGTCATAATAATGTTATATTATTATATTGGTATTTTCGTTTATATTTATATTAGTTACCGGTATAATTATAGGTACTTTGTTTTAACTTAATATAGATATTATTGATTCATTCAAGACATAGAATTATGTTAACTAAATAAAAATACGATTTTACCGCATTTTATAATCAAATACTATACGGCATTATTAAAACGAAATTTGGATACATCAGTTTGGTCAAACTACTATTAGTTACGCGCATGCAAGTAACAGTTGTGAAATATTATTTATGGCGAGCTTTGCGTCGACAAAGTATATAATAATAATTTAATCGTTCGAAATTTGCAGAGGACGATCGATAAAATAATTATAATAATAAAAAAAAAAAAATGCATATTACAATAAATTATCTAACCATAATAATAGTTTGTAACAATGCTTGTTCAGCGGTAGGACCGGTGGCCACGTGATCTTTAAATATCAGTTACTCAATTTAATTTTTTAACCAAGTACCCGTTACATAATAGAAAATCATATAAATACTTACAAGAATAGATTTTGTTGCAATATCATGAATATTGCTCACGCCTATATTCGGTATACTCAAAACATTATTAATTTCTATCTTGTAGATTATGTATTTGTAGTGATTTTAGTGTACATTTGTAATAAACTTAGCTTTTATTTGTATAATAAATAGTTATTACATGTTTCATATGCACAGTATTCTAAGTGGATACAAAAAATTGCACGATGGGTGTCTACGATTAACTTTTTGTAGACATAAAAATAAAATATTCAGTTTTAAAGCATTTGATAACAATTTAATATTATACATACCTAGTACAATATTACATTCCACTATATTTAGTCAAATGGATATTGTGTATTATCTATCATATTTTATTGTAGGGCATGGAATATAGATGAAAGATTAACCGATTCATCATATCACTAAGTTAGTAAAAACATAATAGTTGTTATACTTTTAATTCGTATAATTATCAGACACTGACCTTCTAAGTACCCACCTACTCCCTATTTTCATTTTTGCAACTGCGTAAATGTAACCTCGTTCACGCCTCCACTGGGTAGGGCTGTGCGGCATATTCAATGGACTTTACTGGATTATAATATATCCCTGCATACCGTTTGCAATTGCGTTATGGGAAATTAACGTTGTAAAGCGCGTACCAAATGGTTAACTAAACACCAAACTTTTTGTCAACTTTAATATCGTCTGTGAGAAATCCACAAAAACTCGGATACAATATAATATTTGTGTAGGTAAGTGACTTCATGCAATTATATCAACAATTTTTATTTTTAAAATGCATTTAAATAATAGATCCCAGACACCATTTATCACACAAAAGTTTTACCAGCGTGAAAATGATTTATGAACAAAGCTATTGGTTTATATTTCCGACCGGAAATACGCAATGAATAAAAGTCTTGTTTGCGGACTTATAAATCATTATGGGCTTATTACATTATTATGTAATAGTATTAAATATCGGTCAGTATTGACTAAACATTTTCAATCAATAACTGTTAGCTGCCTATCTATATTTTTAAAATGTTATCAAAATTAAATACCTACACAAATCCCTTATTAAATATTATTCAAAATCAAAAAGATAAAATCTAAAACTATTTCATAATTATTGTTTCTACATGATAATAAGTCTACAACTATAATATAAATATATATATATAATAAATGTATTATGTTAATTTTTTATTGTTACTCGTTACTCAACTGTTGGTGATTGGGTGAATTTATTAATTGACATTCATACATTTTATTTTTGAGTAAGTGGAGGGGTTAAATTTTGATTTTGAAACTATTGTTAATATTATAATTGTTATTACGATTATATTTTTCTATGTTGTCTTCAAATACAATATGTTTCTGATCTATGTATTAATGTGCATTAGGATCATGAGATCAAACGAATTTTTCGAGGCATTTCACTGTGTTGATATAAATATTTTAATTGAAAAAATTATTAAAATTATTCGAAACATTGCAATTTATTATGACAACAATGTTAGGAACAAGCTGATAATTTTAAAATATTATAAAATCGAGTAAAAATCGAGCAAGTACCTTTATCCAATTATATTTAAATGAACTGTGTTCTACTTCTGATTATTAGTCATAGCTATATTACTTCTGATAGTCAGTGACAAGATAAATGCATTCCGCATTAAATCTAAACTATTACCTATAAATTGGGTAATGCATTACATTAGTTGTGTCAATTAAATAGTTATTTAGGATATTATTATCTATTTTATTTAACAATACGTATTATAATATTCTATATGGTATACAAGTATCTACGCACGAATCGATTTATTTTAAATTACTATAAAAAAAAAAAAAAACTAATTATATATAAAATATGATATTGTATAAAATACACTGCACTATAGTAGTATTATAAATATATTTTTAAATATATTGAAGCAGATAAAGGATATTTGAAAAAAAAAGTCTTATACATATTAAAATGGTTGTTGATTATTTATTTAATTTGCCAACTAAATCATGTTATTTTAAATAATACATCTATTATGTTTATCCAGTTGGAGAAGCATGCCAAAATTTGTAGGATAGTTTATATTTATGCATGCATACAAAACTACTTCAGACAGGAAATATGACCCGTTCATTATGCGTATTTTACAATATTATATATGCGAAAAAGTTCGAAGAAGACATTTTTATTATACTGTTTTCGCCATTAAACCGTCTCGATGTTTAAAAGCGGAAAACGTAAATAAATCAACCATCATGTAGAACTAATGACAATCAAAAAATATTTAACATTGAAGTACACATCTTGATATTCATAAAAGCTAAGGGTGCGAATAGTAAAACATACGTATTTAGTAACAATAGAAATAAAATGAGCCTTGTATTGTTTAAAAAGTATCTAATCATTTTACAAAAAAAAACTATGCGAATATTATTTATGAGTAAAATAAAATGATAAAAAAATGTATGTCGGTTATTAATTGAGATGTTAATTGTATAATAAATTATTTTTGATAAGGCGAAAATGGTATATAATACAAGACGTCCGGAGTATCACAATAGTACGACGTTGCATCTAATTGTGGACATAATAATATAGAAAGCGTATGTGATTCGACTGGTATAGCCTGTGTGCTCGGAGGTGTTGCAATATTTGTAGGGATTTGTGGTACGGCTGGACTTTCCACAGGAATTGGTACTGCGGGTACATTATTCACAGGTAGAAGTGGTATGTTGGCCGGAGGTGTTGCAATGTTTGAAGGGATTTGTGGTACGGCTGGACTTTCCACGGGAATTGGTACTGCGGGTACATTATTCACAGGTAGAAGTGGTATGTTGGCCGGAGGTGTTGCAATGTTTGAAGGGATTTGTGGTACAGCTGGACTTTCCACGGGAATCGGTACTGCAGGAACATTATTCACAGGTAGAGCCGGAGGGTCCGCAGAAGGTGTTGCAATATTTGGAGGGATTTGTGGTACGGCTGGACTTTCCACAGGAGTTGGTACTGCAGGTAAATTATTCACAGGTAGAACTGGTGTGTTGGCTGGAGGTGTTGCAATATTTGAAGGGATTTGTGGTGCGGCTGGACTTTCTACAGGGGTTGGTACTGCAGGTACATTATTCACAGGTAGAGCAGGAGGGTCCGCAGAAGATGTTGCAATATTTGAAGGGATTTGTGGTACGGCTGGACTTTCCACAGGGGTTGGTACTGCAGGTACATTATTCACAGGTAGAGCCGGAGGGTCCTCAGAAGGTGTTGCAATATTTGAAGGGATTTGTGGTACGGCTGGACTTTCCACAGGGGTTGGTACTGCAGGTACATTATTCACAGGTAGAGCCGGAGGGTCCGCAGAAGGTGTTGCAATATTTGATGGGATTTGTGGTACGGCTGGACTTTCCACAGGGGTTGGTACTGCAGGTACATTATTCACAGGTAGAGCCGGAGGGTCCGCAGAAGGTGTTGCAATATTTGATGGGATCTGTGGTACGGCAGAACTTTCCACAGGAGTTGGTATTGGAGAAATAGGGATTTTTGGTATATCCAATCCATCTTCAAAATACACAAACAATAATTAAAAACATTAAAAATTAAAATGCTTGTCATTTTACTTTATAAATTATAACCATTTAAAATCATCATTTAAATCATTTTAAATTATTGGGGTTGGATTTTTTATCAATGTATGTTAAATATTCAAGATTAATATTTTCGAACGAAATTACATTCATATTTCTTATGCTATATTCTTATTCTATTTCTTAGCTAATTGTTAATAATATACTTGATCGTGAGTATAATTTTCTGTTCTGTTGACAAAATTAAGTATGATTTTTGACATTTTAAAATGTTATTTGTGTGGAAATAAAGTAAGGGTGAGTAAACTTAATGCAAGCTATATACCACTTCTACAATTCGTTTGTCATCAACTAAATTGTGAATAAAAAAAACCTTTAAATTATTATGATTTATAACTTTTAGATACCCTGTGCTTATAATCTTAACCCACGATACAATATATTTGCTACACAAAATAATAATATAATCACTAATCAGTCATGTATGTGAACAGTTTGATAGCGCTAGTTAGAGACACTGTGCCGTCAACCTTAGTCCAATATAATTAATGCATTTGATATGTACATCGAAAATACATTTTTAATATGCTATTGAAATCAAATGAAAAAGTTGGAAAGTATACTGCAGAAACTTGCGGCTTGGGATACTCAGAATTGAACAATCGTTTTTCTTCTCTAAAAATTCTGTACACACTACATATGACCATATTTTGAAAAATCGCCGTAGATCTCTACCCTTATCTTCTCCCTCTCGCACACACGACACATTCACAAAAACGTTTATAAAAAGTAAATATTTAAATATATCAATATCAGAATTATTTGGAAACTGTATTATGTAATTTAAAAAATTAATCGTTGTTTTAACTCATTTGAAACTGATATTAAAATAGAACCTTTGATTATGTTTCTGTTTACATCGAGAGTAAAGGAAATAAACACTTTCATTAATCTAAAAAATTATCGTATATGAGATATGACTGATTGTGTAAATGCACAAAAAAATTTTAAATAATGCTTCTGCAAATAAAAAAAATTCTGTGCATTATATTAATTCATATTTCGGAAGACTACCATGATGCGTTGAGGAGATTTCCAAACCTGTAAATGTTTATAAAATGTACCTATGCTAATAAGTTTGGGATTTTTTGTGTTTATCGAATGTTTATTGTACACGTGCAATAAATAGTTACATAGGTGGTACGAGTAATTACTTCGAGTTAAGAACACTACTTTTAAACAATATTTTTATTTACAGCACACCCGTGGACTATTATGAAATTATGAAAAACCGTGAACTTTAAATTTTCAATGCGTGATAATATAGCGAACTTTGAATACACACTTTGTTAACTGTTACTCGACCTATAATATAGGTAGTATTCATTTGTTCGACCGAAATTTAAAATATGATTGAATTATAACGGTATATTTCGGTGGGGTAGAATACGATTGTCACGTTCGATATTAGCATTCGGTTTTGATCATTACTCGAATGCGCGTAAAATACTATACAGTGAAATCAACCGTACTGTACCTACAGCGAAAAACTGTGAAAATAAAATAATGTTTAAGATAACACTCCGCGCGCAACGACGAAAAATTATCTGCGCGTGTTGTTTATAAAATCCGCGTAAGATTAATAAGCTAAATACCACGGATGTTTTGCGTTGTACATTTGCATTGCGTATTTCATTGCGGTTGAAAATACGGGCTAGTCGTTATATATAAGTTCGTAAGTACGTGAAATATAACGGTGTGTGTGTGTGTGTGTGTGCGTGTGTATGTAATTTGTGCCGAAACGGACTGAAAATATTCAAAGAAACTATATCGTATTATACGGTCGTCATCGCATTGCATTCAAAGCTTAAGAATCATGTCAGTGCACACGTTTTTGGCGAGAAAACTTTTTTTTAATATCGTATCGATTTTATGTATATTGGTTGTCAATAATTATCAACTAAAATACGTGTCGGGAATTTTTCGCTGTACATTTTTAATAATCGAGACTACTATAATATGGTATGGTATAGTATGGTATATGGTACAAATAATACTAGATCTCTTCCCCCCCCCTCCGACAGGCTGGAGTTAGAGTTGACTTGATTTCAAAGCCTTGGGGGTCCAATATATATATATAGAGGACAAGAGGACACTTTTAGTCACTCCCGCTTATCTCGTATCCTTTCCGACGATATACAACTTCAACTCACGCATGTCGTACACACCATAAAAGTCTCGTTATAACATTCGTAACCCCGAGGACACGGTTTGACGTGAAACCAACACGCTTATATATGTTTTCTGTTTCGCGAACACACGTGTGTCTAAGATATATAATAATAACATAATGCACAGAGCTCATTAACTTCCGTAAGAACGCTGTGTGTGTGTTTGTGTGTGTGTGTGTTTGAGACCTGTACGTGGTGCGCTCTAAGATGTGCGAGTACAATTTAAAATTAATTAAAAATTTGGAATATTGGAATTATTAATTATTACGAGATTAGTAGCACAAAAACATATCGAGAACCGAAGGGATTAAAAACATTTATATGGCAAAAACCAGCATTACACGTTTGACGACCGCTGTTGCGATTTGTCATATTATTATATTATTATTATGACGTCAAATCGAATAATAAAATTGTGATTTATTATCAGTTGTCAGCAGTGGCGGCCAAAGATAGGTATTATCGATAAATATTACGAATTGCGACTATAATCTAAAGACACGTTATTGTCACCGGTTGTTCGTCATGATTAAATCAAATAACATACTATGTAAATTCCATTTGGTAATTATATTATTAAATTAATCTGAACATTAAAATATGATTATCGTTTTAAATTTCATTTTATGAAAAAAAAAAAAAAAAATTCAAATGGTCAAAATGTACAACATAGGTGCCGGGTGCCTCTACAGGCGGTAACACGACTACACAAATTTCACCAAATTTCACGCACAGTGAATATAACTCGTGTGTGAAGACGTCGCATGTAATATAATATTGATTGTATAATAGTGATATTTTAATACTATTTTCAAATTGAAAAAATAAATTTATCCTGTTAAATTATTTTTATAATGATGTTGATCTGATCCGGGACGAACAAGCATCGATATTGTGCTGATTGCAACCGGTTTATTACGATTTACGAGTACCTACCACGTATACGCGAGTACTGTTTTCTTGATCAAACGACGCACCGAAATATCGTCGACTTATTAGGTGTCGTTTCCGGAGGATTTTGTCCGTGATTCGCGTGCACCGGCAAATGCGATGCGGAATCATACGTAAACTACTGGACAGCTGATTCGCGTCCGGGCTATGAGCAATAGTAAGGCCCGAGGTAGTTATGTTCAGAGGGGTACGACAGTTGCCTACTTAAAAATTAATTCGTTTTTGTGCCCGACGAGTAGTGCTCTTTGTGTGACGAGTTACGAAAACTGATATTAATGATCTATCGCTGTAATATTATAATATTGATGCGGTGTTTAAATTGCAGAGTACTTACGGTTTGTCGGATACGCGTGAACCGAACTCAGTGCAGCTAGAATAGCGTAGATACATCTCGCAGACAACAACATCGTGAGCGTTACCCGACGACTGCGAACCGATACTGTAAAATAATATAATATGTACCACCGCAACAGTACAACAATTCGCGTAAACTTTTAGTTTTTGGTTTAATCTAACAACGGCTACTATTGTATAACAATAGCTTGTTCACACATTTCCACAAAACGGTTTTTAAACGCGTTTGTTGTTATAAGAGATGAAAAAAACGAAAACGAAAACAAGAAGACCGTAGATACTGCAGTGTACAGTGTAGGTGTCGACGAGAACCTCGGGTGGCGCTACGCGAAATGAACGATTGCGGGCGAAACGGTGTGCATTTATACCGTACCTCTTTGTGTATATATATATATATATATATATGTGTGTGTGTGTGTGTATGTGTGCCGAATTGTTTCGACCGAAGACCGTCTTGTTGCGTTCGGATATAAGACATATATAATCACGCTTATTGCAATGCGTCGAGGAGGAAATATGACAGCTTTGTTCAGCTTTGTTAGACGTGCGTTTTCCACCGAAATGTAATCTCTAATAATGCCAATATATCCATGTAGCGAAAAATATCTCCTATCGGTCACGTACGACCGAGCGTGTATTATATTATTATACACGAGTGGTTAGGTCAAGTGTGTTGGTTTTACTCGGTCGCAGGGAACGTCGTTCGTAATAATAATAATAATAATAATAATAATCATGATGATAATAATAATTATTGTTATTATATTATTTTATTTTTCACCGTTATTATAAAATATATTATATATTGTATATTATTATTGACATTACGAAGCGTTGACACGGGCGAGATTACTGCATTATATTATGTGTACCTGTAATATCTTGCGTATATATAGTTTTATATCGACATTCCGTTGGCGTTGCGCCGTTTGCGGTTCTGTTCGATTATTATTATTTCCGACAACAAACAATCGATGTTGTAATAATGGATGCGTAATACTCGGCGGCGGCGGTGTGCGTAAAACAATAATAATATTAAAATTACCGATAGCGGCTGCGGCGTCATTTGTTTATTGTCTCGTTGTAACATAATATTATTACGATTCCAGCCGAAACGCTATATCACAATCCAGTGTCGCGTGCGCTGGTCCGCGTGCGTAGGTGCGCGCATACCTCCAGCTTCTGACTTACGTTATTGGCTGCGGAATAAAAATTGAAAAAATAAAAAATACAACGTTCTTTGCCATATCACGTGTACACTGTCTTAACACACCCGCCGCCACCGCCACCGTAACCGTTGGTTGTCTGCATGAATAACCGAATTCAGTACTAATTATTTCGCGCCTTTGCTGGTTCTTGTATAAAGGTATCTGCAGGGAGACGTCTTCCGGCGGACATTTCTTATTGTTCCATCGATGACGAATTGTTAACAATAAAACAAATAAGTTTTTGTTTTTAGTATGCATTTTTCATCACGTTCTTAATGCGTAATTTCGTATTTCTTCGAAAAGATATTAAATGCAATTCGAAGAATTTTGGTGTCCGACCATTATTGGAGGTTCGTTGTTAGATGAACATTTTTAAAAGTTGCAGATACTGTTCGTTTAAATGTTTTATTTACTTATTTTCCTGGTAAGATGTAGATAAATATTAAAATTTTTTCTTGCATTTCATACTATATTTCAACGTAATGTAAACATTTTTCATTTCTATTTTAAAATGTAAAGAGCATATTTTAATATAACGTTAGTTCGTTAAATCGGCACTAGACATTTTTTTATTTTTTGATTTTTTGATTTAAAACCTTCTTCTTCGGTGTCTATGTATGGTTTGAAGACCGTTCCATTATGGTATAATGGACAATACGATGATTCTGATTCAGGTAAATATAACACGTGATTAATCGTGGTAGACGGGGTAGTGCATCGTTTTTCTCAACCTGGAGGTAGCTTATGAAAAAAAAATAAATAAAAATATCATTCATTATTTTTTAATCGACAGTAAATATGTACATATTTAGAAATATTTTCTCCCCATAACAAGAGTGTGCTATAGATATTTTCCCTATAAATATTATAGAATTTTTGTAACTGGTGAATCCGATAATTAGGCTTACATAAGGATTTATTACAAGGACGAGGTGACTATAACTTTATTTCTTACCTATTTGGGAAGTTGAGACACTTTGAACGAAGTGGTAGTGGATACGAATAATCAAACCTACATTAATATTTTAAAAGTAATCAATGTCCAGAAAATATTTTTTTAAAAAAATAAATTTTAACATTAAAATTATTATCGTATTCAATAATAATACTATGTAAGTATACCTATAAAATTAAATAATAATAATTTTAGTCACTCCAGTTAAAGTGACTGCAAGTGTAACTTAACCAAGGAATTTCAAAATTGTTTTATGTATTCATAATTTATTACGGGTATAGTATTTTTGAATTGCATGAATATATCATATTTAAACTTGGAAAGGGTTTAGTTTATTTCCGAGTGTTAAATAAATACCGTTTTTTATCTGTATTTCCTAAAAGTTAATTATAAAAACAATTTAATTTTTTTAAATAAAACCTTGCTTTTTTACATTTTACTCCAATCATTAATTATTACCACGTATTTATAAATCATAAGTTTTAAAAACTTAAAATTTTTTAGCCGATTTTTTTTTGTAATCAAATGTTATATTATTTGGGTTGAAGTTCTGAAAAATAAAACAAATTGCTTTTTTCATATTTTAAGAGAGAAACGAATATTCTTTTAAAATAAAACATTATTAAAGGTTTAAGGTTTAAAAAATACGTCATAATGTTGTGAGAATACTAAGGTAATTTGTTTTTACAATTTATTAAGATCCTGGAATTTATTGAAAATGTATTGACTTAAGGAAAATGTTATTAAACTCTAAACGAGTATATATATTATTCATTTTGTGGTTAAGAAAGTTTCCCACAAAGTGTAGTTTATGATATAATAGGATATAATTAAAACAAAACAAAAGAGTAAGCTTTTAGATAATAATCGGTTATTATTTACAAGCTAACACCTGTCAACTCATGTTTCACATCGTTAGGGCTCAGGGGGAAAAAAAAACTAAATAAAAAAGCGTGAATTCTATGCAGGTATACCTACGTCGTCATAGGTATAATGATATTTTATTTGCGTAAAATAAATCGTGATATTATAATGTGCTCATAAAGTATTCATGCGAAAATATTGCTGTAGGTACCTATTTCGATATAATATATAGTATACAATAGGATGTAGGTATAGTGTTCGTTCGTTATTCATATTTAATATTTTTCAAACAAAGCTATTTTATTTGGTCTTTTAAGTTTTCCGGAATTGTGTTTTCCGCGCCACGAAACCAGGCATTATTGATGTTTTGATAAATTGAACAAATTGTATTTTGGAAACAATTGTTTTACGCAAAAGCACCTACGCATGTTTTGCGAGTGAAATATAATTATAATGCGGTTACCATCTCCTCCTGCGGCGCAATACGGAAACTGTACGAGCCAATCGCGAAGCAGCTGAACGTTATAAGAACAATATTATTGTTTTGTTTTTGACAATTTAACAATGAATATAATGTAATAAACAGGTTAAATAACCGCGACCAATATTATAAATAGGGTGTTTCGGTTATCACACAATTTTTAAAATGCAACAACTCAGCGAAAATCTATTGAAATTTCAATTTTTCTTTTTCTTTTTTTATAACAATCGTTTGCTGTTCCGATTTATAATACCTAATATAAATAATATACAAAATCAAATGTTCATTTCCACTTCTCTTCCCCTACGAGTAATACTGCGATCATTGAAATTCGGAATGAATTTTTTGCAGATATCTCTATACTAGCTGAATATTATGCCTAGGGTTGTAAATTTGAAATATTTCACTTGAAATATTTCAAAATTGAAAATTTCACTCTTCTTGAAATATTTCAATGAAATTATGAAAAATATTTTTTTCTTTTAAACGTGTTTATAGATGATTAGAAATAATAATATATTGATAAAACACAGAAAACATTGATTATGAATAACTTATAAATTAGGTATCATTTATCAACCAAAGTTTACGGATTAAAAACCCTACCTAGATACTGTTAATGGTCAATTTTAACAGTAAATGAAAAAGTAGTGTATTTTCAGTAATATTTTAAAGTGTATAGTTTAAATTAACTATTTTAAAGATTTGTTAAACAACTTTTAAATTATATATGTTGTGTTCATAGACATGTAAAACAACTAGATAGCGGATTTGCATAATACATTCCCAAAGGAACATTGAAGTCTAGTGGTCATTTGCCAACAGGGAAATATTTAAAAAATAACTCAATTGATAAGATTATAAGAATACCTATACATATGTATCTGACATAATAATATAATATATATTACAAATATATACAATATAAATATTTGATACAATCGATCATGCAATTTTTCCCTGTTGGCATATGGCTGACTTCAATATATTATCTTATAGTCGGTTATCTAGGTTTTTTTATATGTCTATGTTTGTGTATTATAATGTATGTAGAATGTAACTATGTTACATATTTTCTTTATTTCATACAATAAACCAAATTTTAAAAATGTTCACTTGGAAATAAAAAAAAAATATTTTTCATGGAAATGAAATATTTCAAGAAAATAAATTTCATGAAATTTTACAACCCTAATTATGCTAATACCTGTGTCAAATTTCCCTCTGCAGTTCATTAATGGTTCATTATGGTTGTTCTCGCAAACTTGTGACTTTACGTATTCCCATAAGATAAAGACAGATAAAAACAGTGGAGATGGAAACTTGATGGATATTATTTTTCGTTATTAAATCAGAATATAATACGATTGTAATTAAAATTAAAAAAAAAAAAAAAAAAAAATGTATCAATTTCAATAGTGTTTTGCTGTGTTACGGTATTTTCAAAAACTGCGTAATGACCGAAAAGTTTTATGCGCAACAAAAGTACAGTATACTATATGGTACAGGTTCATTTTATAATACTTGTACAGGTCACAAGATGGTGGTGATGGATTATAGTAATGCGTAGTGTCAATATTCGCGATATATCTACTGCACAACGATTTAGTGTCTAATGTGCGTTTCACGTTAGCGCGATCCAAGTGCGAACCATGTACAATAGCTTCAGCAATAACGACGCGCGACCACGTTGACGCGTAAATTAATGGCGTACATTCTGGCGTGCTTCATTCGGAGCGGGTACCCTAAGCTGCAGGTGATCGAACATTTGATTTTCATGATATGATTATAATGACAGTGACAATAATAATAATAATGTGTGCGCACTTGGAAGACATGGTTGCAGGGATTATAGGTTGGTGATATGGTTCTAGGCACGAGAAATACGAATCAAAGCGGTCCGCAATAAGTATAATAACCTTTTTCTTGTTTCCATGGACATACTTATTGTTAGGGGGTTCGTGGTAAAATGTTGACCGAAACGTCACGCTGCATGCCACATGACTGGATGAGTGAAAATGCGAATGAGTATAGAATGCAGTTCCCAAAAAACCATTTCTGATTTGACTGTCACAACTCATAATGAATTCATAGTCAAAATCAAACCAAATGTTGTTCAAATATTTTAATCGTAGTCAAATCGGTTGATACAGTTGACACTATATTGTACATTATTTTACTATATATATATATATACACATATATGACAACGACAACCAAATCGCTGTTAGAGCAACATGCGCATTTTACTCGTTTGTGTTGAGTACAAAGTATTTGTGTATTATAGTGCACGGTGTGCAGGATACTAGCTTTCTATAAGAATTTACGACTTTACTCAAAAAAAAAAAATAAAATAAAAATAAGAAATTAAGTTACCTAATAAAGTGGTCCATACGAAAGCCGGTTCATCGGGAAATGCCCTGATCTCCGGTGGTAAACAAAAACGTCATGTTCACGAAGAGATTAAACATTTCCAGGATCACAATATTATATTGTAATTCACGATCGAATTGCGAGGAAAGATATTCTTATTGTAACTGTGATACAGTTTAAACGACGCACCGCGTATTACATATAACACACCCTGCAGCATAGACGCGTACGCCATTATGTATTGTGCAGTATTGTAGTATGTGTTGTATCGTACTATGCGATACGCGTCTCAAGATTTAATGATAATATTAATAACTATCGTGTCTAGATTTTTGTTCGTCGACTCTTGTCTACGAAATAGCATATTGTAGCATGTATACGTCGGGCTCTAAATACATTCGAAGCGTATATCATACTAATTATGAAATTTAGTGTCAACGCACATACTAAATACACATGAGACGATGGCCATTGTTTTATAAATAATAGAGTTCATGATCAGTTTCATTTCAAATATCATGATAAAAACAATTTTACCGGCCGTTATGTGCATGCGGATAATTTTTGGGTTGAGGGGAGAATAGATAAATAAATAAATTATTCGATCAAGTATTGTCGTTTATATATATATATATATATATCATTTTCAGGTTTATTGATACACTTTTTAGTACAAGCATCACCGCTACTCCTTCCCTCTGCTTCTCCTCTATCGTATTTATACCTCACGTTCCATTTTCGTTTTTCCCGAAAACAACTTGACATTCCGTTTAAAATCTATTGGCCGGAAGACATTCAAAGTCACTTTTGGGCCCCGAAAATATCCTAAACGGATTATAAAAGTAAAACGACCTTTAGCAAACGACAAACATCGTTGACCCCGCAATATAGTAATAAAAGTGGAAAAGTTTTTAACAACTTTAGTCTATTATTGCCCATTTTCAATACCGTATAAAGTATAAACTATGGTTATTCGTATTTCAAAACATCTAAATTCAGAGATCGGGAACCAGACATTATTATACAATATAATTCGTCCGACGATCTGGACGGGTTTCTCGGTCGCAATGGAAATTGATTTTCCAAAAACAAAAATAATGCCGGTTAAAATTTAAATGATAAAATGTAGTCGATATCCGACTGGCATTTATATTTTACAGAACGCGAACTATACGTCCTGTGCGAGTGTAAGCACGGACACTTGCTCGACTGCGTTTGACGTAATTCAACATAAAACAAAAAAAAAAAAAAAAAAAAAAAATTGAGTGCAAATGTGTATAGGTTCAAAAAAAAAAAAAATAAATAAATAAATAAATAATAATAATAATAATCGATAGAGCCAGCAGCAATTACGTATTTTACTGGAGGTCTGTTTTTAGACAATTACAGATTATCCGTTTGAAAAACAAATGACGCGAGCCCATACGTTTTGGCGTGTATATTATGTTATTATACTGTTTTCATTAATAATGCCATTACAGTGTATTTATTATACAAAAGGAAAATGTTGTAACGAATGCGTTGCAAACGAAGTAAAATCAGCTTGCTAAATCTGCGTGTTGGTTTGCAAAACAAATTGGTTATTATATTATATTACATGACGTATGTAGTGCAATTTGTATTCATAAATTCATCTACTTTTATACGCCGGTATTGTTTACATTTTATTTACGAATATAATGTGCCACAAAACTTTATTGACCCTTGGACAAAAATACAATTAGGTCGTATAGTCGGAAAAAAAGAAACGTTTCCTCATTTTACGTGGACGACGATGGTCAGCGTTGAAAAAAACAAACTCATCGATTTACGATTATTTCAACACCTGTTTTATTTGAGAAGCCTTGCGATTCTGTTTCATTTGAGAAACCCTGCAATTTGCAATTTGTAGCTGGCAATTTACGGATGTTCAATAAGCGGTTTAAGTATTGATATTAACGGGACATGCCGGTTATATACGATTAGGAATAATAATAATAATAATAATAATAATAATAAAAAAAAAATAATAATTCTTTTCATCTTAATTAAAATGGTTCAGCTTTAATTTCGAAAACAATTCTGACTAATTAGAAATAAGTTTCATAATATTAAAAATTATTATAGTAAAATGTTATAGTACGTTCAAATAATAATAATAAAAACAAAAAAACAAAATGACAAAAACAAATTAATTATTTAAGGATTATAATACGAGCCAAAGAAAACTAAAATATTTACACAAACTGTTTTGAAATTAAATATAATACCGAGAATTCATTTTCATAATAATAATAAGAGCTTGTGTTACATCTGTAAGGATTAACTGAAACAATGACGAAACTGAAAACTATACGGTTTGTTGGATGTGCAATCAATGATCATTTAAATTAAGTACTTGGGGGCGGGGTATTTTTTTTTTTTTTTGCTTGATTTCACCGTATATATAAAATAAATCCGGACTGACTGATTTATAATCAGCCTATGATGGCCAACGACATGAAATTTTCGGGTTATTTTTGGATCATAATAAAGTTTAGGCGTAAGAAATCGTTTCTCGAAAATCGCATTTTTAAGGGTCGATAGCCGTTTGTGCTCTGGGTTGGACGTATAATTGTTTTCATACACTGGTTACCTAGGTAATATTTTATGTTGATTTTACGACGATGGATATCATAATGATGGATTTAGTATACATAATATATTTTTATTATTATTATTATAGTAATTATTTTATTTGTTTCTGGTTGGAATATCCATCATCATTTTTGCACCTGGCTCAAGTAAATTCAAAATATCTATTATCTATTGGTTAGTTATCTATTGGTTAATTTTGTTTACGTAATTAGATTTAGTGTAGCGTTAAAATCATGTCCATTGAAGAGATTATTTCTAAATGGCCTTTCGACACTTTCAAATAGCCGTGCATATATGATATATCATCGGAGATGGTGCATGCTTTTTCCAATCGATTTCTTATCATTTATTTAATGACTAAGAAAGGTGAAAGGAAACACGAAGCGCAATTGTTTCGCATGCGTGACTGTTCGTTGGAATGGCTTCATTCACATGTCATACTATTTAAATGTTGACAGCTCCCATCTTCTACAGATTATTCCTGTGACAATGTCAATATTCATTCAGTCTATGCTGGTATTTGCCAATCACAGTTGTAGTAAATACGTTTTGTTAATTTTTGTTTAAAGCTTATTAAAACCAAACCTTAATGCAAAATTTGGTATAAATGCGTTTCCCGTAAAATGGACTGCTTCTAACGTGGAATTTTGATGGTGGTCATTCTTATGTATATTTACCTGTTTCAAATCTTAGTGTTTCCATAAATTATACTATGATATTAAGTACCTTATGATAAAAATACAATAAGAAAATATCAAATGAACCATGCGACAAAATAATTCAAATAAATATTTCGAATCGCTATGTTAACCAAAATAACAATCAAATAACTTGTATCGTTGTCTAGTATTTGCTATTTTTATGCTATTTTTCTCAATTACTCGAAAAATTGTAATCATAAATTCAATAAATATCCTCACTACATCAACTAGATGAATGTTATAGCTTTGTACACATCGGAGCAATTCTATTCTGGTCGAAACCGTGTACAAAAACACTAAACAAAAATATATAATTAAAAAATAGACGATAGTACTAAGGTGTTTTCAAAATTCTAACCTTAAAGGGGTCTGTAGGGGTGAAAATGGGTGAAAATGGAAAATATTTCCCTAGCTGAGACCAGTGAAGCTAAATTTGACTATGTGCAATTATTAAATTTTATTTAAATATGTTAAACAATATTTTATCGTGCTAAAGTGATATTAACTGCATTACATATATTTTTTTACCCAAATCTGACAACAACGGGTAATTTAGTTAATAATTATCCATTGCCTTGTAAAACTTAGTATTCTATTGTTAACGATAGTGAGCATTTATATTTTTAGTTTATTATTAACTATTACCTATCAAAAGTAATAAAAGGCTTTTCCTATTTTAAATTTGTATAAGTTATACATTATACAATCTAGGTATGTATTGTTTTAAGTTTATAGTTTATCAACGAACTAACTAAAATTCTAATCTAATTAACCACTAGAAAGTGTGAACTCAAAAACTATTAACAAACTGATACATAATAATATGATTATACATACATATTCTATATTATATTATTATATTATAACTATATGCAGATGATGGTATAAGCATGTATAATAATATTGCTCATAGGTTCGTTATATTTATGAACTACAACTTTGACAGAAAACGTTTTACGTATACGTATAACTTTTAAAGTAATTTAATCGTGTACGCATATTAATAAGCCAAAAATATCTTATATCTTATGATTTATTAACCATATGAATAACAATAGATTTAAAACAAATTAGGTTACGTTTATGTTGTGTGACATATGGATAATATTTATTCATTAATTTCGAAATATTGAACAATTATATGCATTTGTGTATTATTAATGAATAAAGTTATAAACAAAATTAACTTACTGCACTATAGTTGAGTTAATTCCTCTTTCGGATGATTCCGATTATATTCAGTATAGTGCGTAGTGTCATTTATATTTAAAGGACAGGTTTACAGTGTCGTTGTTGTGATCAAGCTGATCGTTTCCGAACTATATTTGTAATTTATACCGTAATAATTGACTCCGCCTTTTTTGACATGTTATGGTAGTATACACGCACCGACCACTTTTTCTTTTGTTAGCTCGTGACTTGTCGGCATACAACCATACAGGTGACTTACAACTCCACGGCTACAAGTATGATATATGGATAAGTCATTTTTTTTACGTTCCATGTATTTTGTTGTTTATTTTTTTGCAATCTGCGCTCGTTTATTTACTTGAGGTTCCTTTGTCCCGGCATGTTGTTATTTTTTCTTCGACATTCCTTTTGCCATTTGTTTTTCTTCATATTTTGTGGATAATTGGTTTCCACGCATTTCTTATTTTCCATTTCAGAACGATTACTCTCGTGAACTCTATTATTCTAAGACAATACGGTCATCGTCTCCACTCTACGCATCTTTTCATCGATTTATATTGCTTCTTTTATAGCTCGTTTCCCATAATTTTCTTCTTTATTTAATATTGTGCTATCGTTATAAAACTGTATTACAGAAAAATTACCCATCGAAAAATCCCCAGAAAACTTCTTCAACGGAGAAACTTCAACGATGTTAACCGTAATCAGAATCCAAAAGCGTCCGCAATCGGGTCATTTGCCCTCATACCTGCAACTTTTCCAACTTATCCTTCAAAGTTAGATTTCCATAATATTGTTTCAAATGGAATATACACTTTTTTATTACCTACTATAGTCTCTTGAACTTTGAATGCATTAGGTTTGATAGAAAACCTTATCAATGTACTTTATCTCTGTGTAAATCATTTGTGTACTAGTACATATACGTATAGTCTGCAAAATGTAAAATGCAAAAATTAGAAAAGACAAGTTGTTCTTTGCACGTTTTGTATACACTCGAAAACCCTATCGATGAGTTCTAAGTGCTCCATTATTAATATGTATTGCATATATTAGGCCAGCGGAGTACACACTTATTTTCAATGGTATTGGAGGCGGTTAAATATAAAAATTATATCAAAATATGTTTTATGTTATAGTTTATTTTATTTATTATACAACAATATCCGATTTCCTGGATTTTCAATACTATGCGATTTACTGACAATCTGGCCAATCCAATCAATCGCTATCTTTTGCATAGGTACAATTATTTTTTAGATTAAAATTTAACACATATGGATTATTTAATCTATGTATGATAACAAATCGTTTACCTCATTCATGGTTCGTATTCCATAACTATATTCACTTTTTTTAAATCTGTAAAAATCCTTTCAAAAGTAGCTATAACATATGAATCCTGGCAGTGCACATAAAATTGTAAGCAATATGAGCCTCCAAATGTTAAATATTTCGGAGAGGTTTTAGATAAAAAAAAAAAAAATAATAATAATCAGGAATCCCGTACACGGTACAAGAACTATGGGTACACCTTCCAAACTACAGCAAGCTGGATTTCAATGTTTGAAATTAGGCATTATGTCCTCTTTAGGCTCAATTAAATCATCAAACTTTTACCCGAGCTGAAAGTATCTATTACTAACTGATATACTGTACTAATGCTAAAAATATTTATTACCTACATGTTTGTAAGTATACCTAGTTTAGATGATTTGGAATCAAGAAAACTTATTAGAATTAAAAAAAGTTTTTGAAAAAAAAAATTAGTTTTTATTTTATTTCTGTCTTGCCCGATCTGTCGTACAACGATTGGATTATGTTATAAATCCGAATAGGTTCGGACGGCGGCGTTCTATCGCGCAGATGTGTCGATTATCATAATAATACTATAATAATTGTTACTATAATACTGTATTATAAATGATCACGTCGTAATGTTGTACCGACGACGGTGACGTCAGGTGTAGGTATTTATTCCAATCGTACTGGAAGAGAATTGTTTTGACGGCGATCGGCTCTGTTCAACGTCACTGTAATAATAATAATAATAACAATAATAATAATATATTTTAATCCTCACTCAACTACAAACGTATACCTACACATACGCCGTTCTCACATCATGACCACGCGTATCCATTTATAGATCTGTTGATATTACGTTCACGGAATTATGGCTTTATTTAGTTATAATTATTATTTTTACCTTGTTCGTTGGACTCACCGGATAGGTTGCATACAAAGCGACCTGTACAGATGTCAGTTGTTGGATAACGAAACGTCTTAATAGCGTTTTCCTTTCGTCTGTGTCTCTCTTCCACCTTTTTTTTTCCAGCCGTAACAATAATATGATTTAGTGATGTGCGCGCTGCTTGTCTGCAAGCCGTCTCACAAACATTAGGTCAAATGGGATTTGTATTCTGTATGGTCATTTTTGTATAGTACGTTTCACGTCGCGATTACCATATGAATTGATCCATATGAGTTCATTTAATAACAAAATTATCATTAACAATATTTATCTTTTATCGTTAAAAGGAAACAAAGGTAGCCGATACACATGTTGAAAAAAGTACCTACAGCGTTACAATATTATATCCATGCTGTTTGATAATGGCTATTTATAAAAATTAAAACCGGCAATAGACATGCACAACAAAATATGTGATGTGGCTTTTTAACCGCCCGAAAAAAAACACTAAGCATTTGTTTGTTTATTTATTTATTTACTTATTATTATCGATCCAAATGGAAACAAACAACGATTGAAGACCAAAAGTTTGCGAACGCCACGCCGACTCTCATATATAGAAACAAAACAAATATTTGTTAGGAATAATGTGCAAAGAAAAAAATAAAAAAACCGTTTATTTTTTATTATTTCCTTCTGTTTGGTCATACATATATTCGCCTGTAATTGCAGTATTCCCTTTAAACTACTTATCCTGCGGAACCGATTCGAATATACGTAATTTCGACAACCCTTCCGAAATTTATATGTAAATATTCTAGACATAAGTAGAAATAGAACCCGGCACGTTTTTCAATCAAAGTTTTAAATGAAATTTCTACGTATTATGCGTATGATAGTATATATGTTTCTCGGTAGCAATCAGTATACCGAGCTACAGCACGAACCATCACAAGTTTCTACCGCAATTGAGTACGTATGACTACTACAAACATATTTTAGGTACCATAATATATTATCATAATAGGATCTCCGTGGCAGAATCGAATTTTTTAATACAACAAATAACGTTTTTCAGAATCTCTTTCGGAAACCATGCAGGTATGTGTCTACGTTTTCAGATGACTCTCAGAATCACTACACGTGGTTTATACCAATATTAAATACAAATGTCAATGAATAAAATCGCTATATTTATTATAAATGTTAATTTCAAAGTTGTTAAAAATGTGTGTACTTATATGTTTGTATCTGAAGTTAAATTTACCTTTAATGATTGAATCGCTAGAGTTTATTTTTCGGTTCAATTAGATTTCATTCGAACCGCTGGTATAATAAGTTATATAATAATAGGTTCTTTTGACAAATTTACGAATGGCGTTTTGACTCTTTCACTTTTCAACATTCGGTTCCTATTATATTTTTGTACTCATTTCAAGTCCATATCTTTGATTGATTATTTCTAAGTTATTTCGAATACTTTCATCGTTTTTATCATCACGTTTACTATTAATCATTGTTGGTATCGGGTGGAGCTGATAATTATATCCACCAAGACCCATTTTGTCCTTTAATTTTAACTAGTTTAATATAAATGAAACGCATTATAGTATGTATACCTTAGTCCTAATAATATAACATTTTTTCATCGTCAATTTGTCTGATAAAATGTTTTTTTATTTATTTCTATTACTATTATCATTATTTCCCGTATTACGTTTACGCACACGACTCGCGGAATACATAACAGGCGATAAAAATTATGAAATTGGATGGCGGAAAAAGTAATAAAATACCGTTTATAGCATTTAATAAAAATGAACCTACATCTCAGTAATAATAAATAATATATACTCTGTGGTTTACACCGAAATAAGTATAACCTAACTTATCGATATAAGAACAACTGGTATACAGAAAAATGTAATATCGCATAGGTACTCGTAGGAAAAAAAAACAAAACGAAATCACTTAAAGTTCATTTTATTTCTGTAGACAAATCGTGGTTGACGGAAATAATTTACAATTTAATAAAATGCACCTAGGTCACGAGTCGTTGTGTTTTATATTCAAACAGTCGTCATTATAATAATACACCTTACGCATTGCATCATAATATTTAAAACATGGTCGGATTAGTTCTTTAGTAATTGATTCAAAGAATTCATATAATATATTTTAAAATAAAAAATAATCCATTAACAAACCTTTGATCGTACAACGAATTATAGGTACCACGTTTCTGCAGATCGATTTTACATTTGCAACATATATGTTATTTAAAACAACATTATACTATATTTTTAACCGAAAACAAGCGCGTTAGTGTGATTTTAATGAGATATTTTGTCTAATTTATTCCGTTTACGAATATACGACAACGATTATAGTGTACATTATATAATACTTATTAGCTCAATTACGCAATTCGCATGGATAACTGCAGTCTTGGTCGGGGTCAAATATATTATATATATTTTAGATTCTGAACGGAGTGATGGAATCTATTGATTTTACAATGATGTGTGTTTTTTTTTTTTTTTTTTTTTGTGTCTGACGATACCTTTTTTTGCAGTAAAAACGCTTCGATTTGCTTAAACAGCAACTTTTCTGAAAGGAAAGTGAATGTAGATGGTACTTGGGCATATCAAAAATTCAACTTTTTTAATACTTTTTGAAAAAATCGAAAAAAACGATAAAAAAAATTACGAAAAAACGGGAAATTTTACGCAAAATCACGTTTTTACAAACTACATTTTTTTAAAATGCTCTAATTCAAAAACGAAAAACCGTAACAACTTGAAATTTTCACCAAATCTTTATATTGGTGTTCTCTATACATGGTTACGTTTTCAAAGTATTTTGACGTATTTTGACTTATTTATAGACAATTTAAATTTTCGATTTTTGTAAGTTTTTTTTTTTTAAATATCTACAACATTTTTTTGGCTGTCCAAAAATTCTTGAAAATGAATTAAAGGATTAAATATAAGTAATACTGAGTGTAACTAAAAAATATCAGAGATGGTTTCACTCAAATTTTTTTTATAAGCCCATAAATTTCAAATTTGTATAAAATATGTTAAAATCACGATAATTTGCAAGTTATTTTGTAGTTGAAAATTCATTAAATTTTTTCTATTTATACTTCAAAACTTTAACACTAGGTTATCCATAAGCTAACCTTCAAAAATATATAAAAAAGTTCTACCAGACTTAAGAGGAAAAATTTTAAACTGTTTTAAATTTAAATTTTCACGAAATTGCATTATAATTCAATTTAAATATAAAATACTTTATTATTATATACACATTTTAGACAAACATATTAACTCCGTTCAGAATCGTTATTCGTATACAATGATATCTATCATTGCATTCAAATTTAACAAATCTATTGTAATAATGACCTATCCTATAAAGGAGGTGCACTTCACCCCCAACTGTACAGCAAAGCGAGGCCCACCCGTTTTTTTAAATCCCTTCTCATTGCGCAATTAGAGTATTAGGGGGATCACTATGTAAAAAATGTTAAGACATGCTTACGTTTTGTCATTTTCAAGATGTAACAATCAGTGAGTGAATTTTATATTGCACATTGTATGCATTATTGTTGTATACAAGACTACATATGTCCGCGACCCTTGTAAAACGATGTAATTTCATTTCCCCTATCGAATTCACATTCTCTGTTTGTTATATTCGTGTGTTTATGCTAATAAATTATCGTTACTAAGAATGACTCGTATATTATATTATGTTTTATAGCCGACAGAATCATTGCGTTATATTGAATACGCGCACGTCTATCCTTGCGCAACAGAAGGTGGTAAAACTCGTAATATTATAATATAACATAACGTGGTATAGGTATTGTTTTTTTTTTTTTTTTTTATTTATTTATTTTGTTTTTTTTTTTACTCGACGCCATTGTGGGGTTTTAAAACGGAAAGATGCATATCGTAATGCACAATATTCGTATTGGATATAATGGATGTGTAAATGCAAACACTCCTAAACGTTATTTTCCCCCATTGCTATATACACACCCGGAGAGAAAGAGAGATGGGTATCCGAGATTGAAGAGAAATGACAAATGTGATAATCAATCAAACGGAGGAGAAAAAGCTAAGGGTAAATATATGACGTTGTAATAAATATATACAAAAAATGCACACAAATTACCCGGTAATCGTATATGTATAATGTTATATAGGAATCTCGTCGGAAAATGAAAACATTGATAAATTTCCAAGTGCGCAATGATGATATTATTATTATTCATGAGTAATATGCCTTTTCATAAATCTATGTAAAAAAAAAAATAAATAAATAAATAAATAACACAAAAAACCGAAGATATTAAGAACAAACATAAAAGCTATATAATGTCTATATTATTATTTCCAGAAATTTATTCAAGTCCGAGTTGATGATGATATTGAAAAAACTAAATTTTTATATGACTTGGAGACACCAACGTATTTTAATATTTTTACCGCTGTATATTTTAATTAATGGGTGAAATCGTTAACGGTGAGTTTTATCGAAACTGCATGAAATGCATCTATGGCAATCTATTCGATTTATATTAATGAGCATTATAATAAGACATTGTAACAAAAGACGTGCATACATAACGTATAATTTTTTACAATGAATATAATATTGTCAAGCGAATTGATCAAAAAGTAATAATTTTTGACAGCAATAATATTATTCATACACGTAGGATAAAAATTTACGTTTAGTAACTAATAATGAAAAGATTTAGTTCTCTGTACGGCTGTGTTATATATTATTAAAGTAATCTACTTGAATGAACCTCGTTATTCTGAATCAATTATCCCTTATGTTATTCTTTGTAAAAACTGTTTGACATTATAATTTCAGAATAAATTTGAATGATTGTATTATATTGATTAACTCATCGTCACATAACGTTGCGTCGAATCCTCTTAAAAGTAACTTTTACGTTGTCAATGACAGCAGTAATTTGCTGCATTTTAAATTATTTCTAAATAAACCAAATGAAATAATTGGCTTTATTTATTTTATTAATCATCGTCGGATAAACGGGTAATAGCTAAGGGGATATCGTCAATTACACCAAAAATCACATTTACCTTCGATCATAAAACATGCGATTCGATATAGAGATATGGTAATACAATGTAATTTGAATTCTAAAATGTGAACTAAATTTCATGAGAATGTCATCCCGTATGTAAATGTAAAATGTAAAAACTAATTAAAAAAACGGTCCTATGATTTTTAATATAAACTCACCGACGTGCCTTAAAAATCCATCCATGTAAATATACATACATACTTTGTTTGAACGATACACTCGACAATTGTGCACATTAAAATATTAGTAATTCGCATAAATAGTAAAATAGTAAAATCGCACTGGTCGATCTTTCTATAATCATATAGGTGTCGATCATTATAAAAATTAATTTTACCATTAATGGTCGATCACGTAATAAATAATCCCATCGGATAATATATACATCATTATTATTATGAAAAACCAATAAATTATTATTCTTTGGAGCTAAGACCTTTTTTTTTGGTCATCAAAAATTTTTTTTGTAAGATCTAAGTTATCAATTATCTTGGATGTTGATCACCAGGGATTTAAAATTTCGAATGTACCTCATTTGTTTAAAATGGTTGGCGACCCCTGCCGTATATTGTAGTCTCTTCGTTCGCGATTGGTTACTACGAAATCGGTGTATAGATGAATCATTATACTATCACAATGGTTCCAGATTTTGTTCTACTCTCTCTCTTTCTCACGACGAAACCTAATTGTAGGTAAGTGGTGCGATTCGATTAGGCGCGAGTTCTTTGTGGTCAAGCCAATAATGTGTAACGAGAATATACCATAATATAGTGAAAATGTCTACTATGCTTAGGTTGTCCGCTGCACGCGGTTCGTGGTATTTTATTTTATTTTTTCTACTTTACGACTCCGATTTGAAAACCGGACATCAATCACCCATCGACGGAGCGTAATAGTATAATATTTACATGCGTAATTCGTATGATTTACGAGGAAACACGTGCTACAATGAGGGTGGTCCCCCTGAGGGAGTGGTGGGGGAGACGCTCCAAAGATTAATAACACAGAGCGAGTGAGCTGAGATGCGTGTGTATGTATGTGTGTGTGTGTGTGTGTGTGTGTGTGTGTGTGTGTGTGTGTGTGTGTGTGTGTGTGTGTGTGTGTGTGTGTGTGTGTGTGTGTGTGCGCGTATGTGTGTGCGCGTATGTGTGTGTGCGGGCGTGCGAGCGTAAGTTCGTCTGCAGCACGTATGCGACATATTATTATAATGAATCGTTATTTAACACAGAAACGTAGACCTCGTTTTGTGGTAACACACTTACACACGGCCGACGGGCACCGCGCACGAATACAATATTATCATAATAATAATGCACGAGCCGCCGTCGTAATTACGATTATAATGATATTATTATTATTATTATTATTCAAACATTGCGGTAAAACGCCCACACACACGTAATATAATATATACCACGTGCGGTCGCGGTTGTAGGTACTCGCGCGATGACTCTGCGGACGAAGCAGGTCCGAAATTAGGTTTTCCGGAAACGAAATATTATACGAATCGAAAATGCTCGGGGAATCGTGCTGACGTGCGCGTAGAATCGCTCCTACGCCCCCTCCCCCCCCCCTTCGCCTTACAACAAGAGCAGACGTGAATAATACGGTTGTCGGTTAGTAGTAATAACAATAACAATAATATTACAATCGTAGGTAATGGAAAACACTCCCGTGCTCTCGGGTACCTATATTATAACGCGTGGTACGTCTAAATTGGAATAAACGAACCCGTCGCGGTCGGTGAGATATTAATTATTAATTCATTGCACAGGGTACTTTTGAAGTACGTAAATCGTTCGCGCACGTAATAGCGGTCGTGAAAAATGCCGCCGGACGTGTCGGACTAATACAGTACAACACGATAATAACGAAAGAATCGTCTTCGGTATGTTTTAGTCTAAACGATCATTATTTCAACGATTTACATCGTGCTGTGTCCGGAACATCGGTAAACAAATGGTAAGTGTTATTAAACCGCGGGCAACCTCGGGTACAGACAGACGCGTGCACGTTTATTAAATCCCGATTTTCCAAATTACACACACACACAAAATGTTTGGTCGAAATGGAAACAAAAAAAAAAAAACAAACAGCATTTTTGGCTGGTCACTAAACGTTTATATTATTCCTCCTGCTAATTTTAACGATCATATTATTATCTACTTTATAGTTATATGATTATTTTATTTCAACAATGACGATATTGTATTATTATATTTTTTCAATGTTTATCATACAATATTATATTTTTTTTTCGCTTTTATTATAAATATCATAATAATAATATAGTTTTAATAATATATTGCTCGGGTGTACTTTTCTTTCATATAATATACTACAAATAAATTATAATTTATACAGTTATTATACATTCAATATAGGTATATACACCTATATATCATACACTAAATACGATAATTTTGAAAATAATTATTATACTTTAGTCTCGATACGTAACACGAATGTGCTACCCCTTGTCTTATTTTTCCAAAATAAATTCTTATTCCGACGATTTATGGTAGCTATTCGAAAAACAAAAACGCACATGATTTACAAGCGGAATGTTATGTTGCTGGTGCGCACGATTACAATCGTTGAAATATTATTGATATAAATTATCATATTTTCAAACACGGTATAAGTAGCATAATATATTATTATTAGGTTAGATTGTTATTTAGAAACGAAATTCTCAGACGCAACAGCAATAATATATTATATTATTATTATAAACATTTCGAACCTTTACGTTTTTATATTCATTTATACAATCCCTGCTGCGACGGTAATTTGAACACAATAAGCATAAGTGATCTTGAATAAGTGTAACGTGATAAGACTTCACCGCACGAAGAGTTTTGTTTTCCCAGTGGAAGTACTTCAACACGATTACCTTAAATACGAGTAATAAATAGGAGAGTAAATACAAACGTGCATGTTGTCACTGTTAAACATTATAAAATAACGGATTTCGTCTCACGCATCCCACGCAAGGTATCAACAATGTTTATTTTAAAATACGAAACGTAGAAAATATATAAAGTGTTGATGGAAAAAATATAAAAATTACAAAAGTAGGTAACATTACATAAAAGTGATTTTTCCAGATTCCATGTTTAACAAATGTTAGACATGGAATTTGGAAAAATATTAACAAATATAAAATATAAATATAACAAATTTGGACATTTAGATTTTGTTAAGCTTTTACACGTATAGTTATAAATAAATATGTAGTTTAAATTATTACACCCGACTATACATATTGTAGCGAACAAACAATTATTGGCCAAGAAAACAAAATACATATAACAATAAATTATTTTTATAAATCGTAATAATTATAACATGATAAATGAGTATTTTAAAATAATAACCCATCAGCAAATCGGTATACGCTGTTATATTATTTAGTACGCTTTTAACCATAACATATAATACTTGCAAACTTTATCAACACATTTCCGAAAGATTCTAAAACATTTTTACTGCATTGAATAAATTAAAAAAAAAACAGTTTCAGTCCATTGAACTCTAAATATTTATTTGTGTTACGAAATACACACAGTATATATGGTTGCGTGTGCACTTTGTATACGGTACATATACCTTGGAAAATATACCATCTGAAGATATTATATAGTCGAATGTATAAGTGCCGCTAGCCTTAGTTATTCGTCTGTGATACTGTTAAATATATAAAGTCGGCGATACCATCAGCAGCTATTATATTAAATTATGTTAAACGATGAAAACGTATATTACAATAACAATTGAAAATTCTTTCAACTTAAATATTGTAAATACACTATTGATGGGCCGTCTGAAAGATGATGTCTACAAAATAATACGTGTATGACGTACCGCTGTGGTAGATGTATAAAAAAAAAATGTCTGTTCAATATCAACAAGATTAGTTCGATGGCATGAAAAATATAATTTATTTAATAAAATATTTGTTATTTATTGATCAATGGATAAGTTTCTTAGAAAGTTTGGAGACTTACTGAGATACTTTACGAAACATCGAGATTTATGTGTCTTGTTATAGAAATAAAAACGCTGTTAAGATATTATCAGCTATGTTCGCGAACGAGTTTTCTCGATCAATTTTGATGCTAATTTCTAATGTATACAAATTTACGAAATACAACTAATGAATTATTATTATAATAATTGTATTTATTCCTCTCAACTCAATACTTTTATGGACATTGAATTCGGCACAACATATACAATAATATTATCATAATTAGTCAACACGTTAAAATAAAATTTAATTAAACGGATAATATATTAAGTAAATATTTTCTTTGGGAAATCGACAGAAAGTAACTTTCAAATGTAATCGTTTGCAAATATTTTAACTCTTTAATTAATCAATTAATTTTTTTTAATTTTTAATCTAATTTACCTGCGATAATAGTATATTTTTTACTTACTCCACATAATACTCTTGTACTTTTTGTATAGACTGTTAATTTCTTATAAAAAAAAATAATCTGTGACCCGCAGAATTCGACAAACCATCATTTTATATGTCAGGAATTCGTGGATCATAATACTATTTATTATAATTTATAAGACAATGACATTACACTAACGATAAGTTTAAATAATAAAGTTTATCCTGCGTGCGTTTCATTTGTTTTGACCGAGTTTAAACAAGTTAAACATATACCGGTAACGTGAACGGGGAAGTTTTCCCAAATCGGTCGTATAGCGCAGCTAATACGCGGAAACGGCGAAACTATATTAAACAACGCCCCCGCGGTATGTATACATTATATGTAGGTATACACGTTGTATTGTGCGTATTCAAAGTGTAAATTTGCGTTTGCGTTTGCGTTTGCGTTTTTGTCACGATGAATTAGTTTTCAGATTTATCGTAATCCTCGCTAACCCTGGGAATGTTTCTAACACGGAATTTCTGCGTACCGTACTCGAAATCAAAGTTGAACTACGAACGAAATGAAAAACAAACAAAATGTATTATCAGGTGAATTGTGAATAATACGTGATGTCATGAGCATTATTTTTTAGTGGCGAATAATATTGATATAATACGACTATTGCATAACTTATATATTATTGAATTCACCGTAGGTAATACAGCGGCGATCAATCTAATCGTTTTATCCGGTGTAAACTGAAGACGTAGCCCCTATAATATATGTCTGTAGAACGTTGGTCGTTTTATAATATTTCAAAAGTCTCGGAGGCTATTGACAACCGGTCATCTTCTACGATACACACATATTTGAATAGACCTGTTGGACCGATTATTAACTATATATATATTATTTTTATTTTGTATAAAGTAAATTTTTCCACCAATGACTTTCTAAAATCTAAAACAATAATAATATGTTTTATTTAGACACCTCGCGGCATGCGACTTTATATATTTTTACGATTTAGGATGTGTTGTCGATTTGTTTGTACAAGTGCTGGCGAGTATAGCGCGTATAAATCATAACACGAACTGTTATTTAAATGTACTTATTTCTTATTACTATAATATTTACATACCGAAAGCTAAATTAAAATAATAATAGGAAAAAAAACGAGTATTATGTAACGTGTAGCAATAACTACAATATTTATAGGTAATAACGATGATGTAATTGTATTCTAGACATTTGAAACTATACTCGTATACATAATCCCCGTTGTGTTCAGATAAATGATATTCGTCGTTATTTCGTATCATATACTATTTTCTTAATATGCACTCGTCGATGAATAATTATAATATTGAGTTTATATTTTAATACGTTATAAATACGGCGAGCGATCCGATTACGCTCTCTGCGCGTGTACAAATAAAATTGTATACGGACGATGATGATGATGTTGATGATAATGTATATTGTATGATTTTTGAGAAAAATCCCCAATTGGTTGGATTTGCATATTTAGCTGTTATCAGAAATACGCGCAATATTCCTGGGTATACAACCACACCGCGATGTAGCACACCGGGCATTCCGCGAGGAATAACTCAAGTTTTAGGGCCAATAAATGTCTGGTCTATCCCGCTGTAAATCTCCGCATCTCTTTATAGCGCGCACATTACATTTACAAAGCTCTGTATTACCATTCGAAACATTGTTTTATGATTTTGTGTGACTACGTCGTATACAACGCCATGATGGCATATATATATATATATATATATATATATATAATATAGTCGTTATATTGTTGTTATTAAACACATTTGCGCGCCGTCGTCATAACTCACTGCGCGCGCGATTCGTTTTCACCTCGTTCGCTTTTACGATTGTTTTTTTTTTCTCTAAATCTATCGGAGAGTATAATATTCAAATATTAATCCCTTCGTACCTGCAGCACGTTCCACAGCGGGTAGTAGCCCGTAATTGTGCGCCGTGGTAAACATTGGAAACGATGCGAATTCCGCACCTGTTCCCGGAAACACTCCGTATAACCAGGGTTCGCACCGGAACTCTCACAGATTTCACGTTTTTCACAGCACGTATGTTTCGGTTCTAATACACGTATGTATAATATATATATGTGTGTTAAATTGTTAAACATGAAATGAAATTCCCTTTGAGTTTTGATGGCCCGCGAGCAGTTTGGCGGATTCTCAACGCAGTCCTTGGAAAATATTAATTGGTGAACCGAAATCGGTCGGGGCCGGCCGTATTGATTACGATATGTAAAAATGGCTGCAAACGAAATACGATCGTTGCGTAAAATAAATATATTATCCTTTTCGGTCGGATGTCACTGCGCGTTATCGCAGTGCACCAGTAGTCGGTCGGACGGGTGGTCGTAGTGACGTCGCCTTGCGATCGGTGAAGAAATAAAAAAATTAAACCGTTTCCGCACACCTGAAGTCCTCTATACATATACACGGTCGTGAAAAAGTGAACGGAAATAGAGCAGGAAGACAGAGAGAGAGAGAGAGAGAGAGATGAACGGGCACGAGATAACGTCATGTTGCCGAAAACTCATCGTTACTCATCCGAAAACACTTCGTCTGCGTTATCTGCGAGCACACCGGCCTACACTCGTCTTCGCGTTTAAGACTCGCTTATTGAAACGTATGTTATAGGTACAACTCTGTATAATATTATGTTATAAAATATAATAACGCGTATAGTATTTGAATAATCGTTTTGGCCGCGAAAAAAAAATCCGTTCGCCCCCCCCCCCCCAGCACCATTTATCAACGCGATCGTTTGCAGCGTTCCACCTATTGTATATACTAATTGTAAATATGTACATAACAATACGTAATATTCTTATATCCGCGAGTAGACGTAACAGCATAATATCATACACCAGCTGTATATTTGTTAATAATAATAATCCATTGGCGTGCGAGACGAACTTAATATGTTCGGATTGATATCACGATTACGTGCGGCCGTTCAAGATTCGCACCACGGCTGTAGATAGTATGGTTGCACATCGTTGTCCTATAGTACACTATGTTCAAAGGTGGCATACGGAAGTTCTTATCTCAGATTCAAAAAAGTTAAGTATTAGTAGCGCTCTTTGCGGATGTCAAACAGAACTACTTGAATTTTACCACATAAAATTTTTTTTTTAATTTCTAAAATTAAATGAAATCACAGCATAGCATGGCTTAGATGGCGCTCAATCGTGACTTTTTCGGTCATTTTTCGTACATTTGGTAAGAATTCTCGGTTGCCACTTTTTCGTAGCTCGTTGCGCAACCATACTATCTATCTTCAACCGTGATTCGCACGCACGTACTACCCTTACCTATTCACCGCACAGCAGTATCCCGAGAACGGTTCGGCAGACATTATAGTTTTATTGCAGTATAATATTACCGTTTTACTATACGTGCGGATGATTTACTGTTGTTCTTTACAATATGGCCGAGTCAAAAGCGGTCCTTAACTCTTATTATAATCGTACGCATTGTGTGTACTCGTCGTTACGTGCGAAGTATAATATTATAATCTTAACAGTTCGTCGCTGACTCATAACGCGCCGCGTGATCTGTCGACTCCAATAATAATATTATGGTTTGCTATAGCGATATAGACGTAAATGAAAATCAAAACATCTAACCAGCAACGATAGGGAGCGTTATGAATTTTATAAGCACGTGCACAGAAGAATAAAACTTTGTTCATTTACACCGATCGGTCTTTTAAATAATTATAGGTTCCTATACTAGTCATGGACTTGGTATTTCCATTGGTACTGTTTAGTGTTTACAATGAGTACGTTTGAAAAGTAAAAACATTAAACGTTTACCAGGAATAATTCTAATTATTGCGTTTTAACTTATGCATAAATTCATATCGAAAACCGCAGTTGATTATTGTATATAATCTTATAAATATTTTATGTGTTTATTGGTTCATTTATTTACTATGTCCTAAACAATATATTATTTATGTTGTTTTTTCATCACGACTTACAATATTGTATGGTAAACTCAATAAAAAAATTATTTTTAAAACATTATCATTGTGTTTTTGAAACTCAAATGACAACAGACCTCTATAACGATTCTTTGTTCGTGTATGACATAATTCGAACTCACATAATGTGACATTCTATTTGCTTAACGGAGAGTTTAAAAAATAATATAATGTAAGGTTATATTCATTGTTTATTATTATTGTTCACACGTTTTAACATTACTGAATTAAATTTAGGTTCATAATACCGGTTACCAGAACATTAAAAGAATATTTACCGCCTTTAAATAGATAATAATTATAATGTGTCGATACTGTTATTTTTTAATAAATATTTGGTGTGATGGGCTCGAAATGAATATTTTTCTACGAACACGACTTCACAAGGAGTCAATTTAAATTATTATCAACATTTAGTACAATAATGTATCACCACGGACGTTAATTTGAAAAAAAAAAAAAAAACAATAATAATTTTATTGCTGCGCAGTAAAATAATAATTTACCCTCCGAAACCGAATTAGTTTTGATTGCGTTATTTATACACCCAATGTATAAATGTTATTCTTTAAGACTGTAACCAATTAAAAAAACATTCGATTAAGACGTCAGTAGTCGAATATAACAATAATAATAATAATAATAATAATATATCGTAATGATACGTTGGGCTAAAGTGATGTTAATACCGTGTACCATAAGTTATTACTAAATAATATTATATTTATTGATCATAATAAATGAACGTAATAATTACTGCTGTCGAACCGCAGCGACCCAGGTGATATCATTGTAACACCTTTTATAGGTGTTTATTATCTTTTCCAAACCGGCTCTATATGAACATCGGTTTTTGTAATAATATTTATTAACATGGACATCGGTGAAATGTAATACGATTTTTTTACGGGCGGGCGGCCCAGCAGTTACAAGAGCGAGCGCGGGAAAACGTCGAGAGAGAAGAGAATAAAATTTAGAAAAAGGACGAGCACGCATACGCCGCCGCCGCGTAATAATATTATGTAATAAACGTCTTGCACTCGCCAGATACATAATATACCGTTCTCTACACGTAATTATGGTTAATGCATACGATAAACTTGTTAAGCAAATGGATATTCCATTTCGGGTATATTTCGGGAACGCGTCAAGTAGTTTTTATTACATTCCTTAACAAAATATACATTAATAATTGTACGCTGCATACGGCGCGATCGCGTCGAAATGTGTCCGGGCGTATGTGTAGCGACGCGGCTGGCTGTATACGTATACGTATATAATGAATATAATATGTACGTAATGCGTGCACATGTTAGCCGTGCTCAAGGGGTCGACGGGACCCATAAAATCTTTCGGACATTCGAACATTAAGTCCAACGAACGCGATACATAATAACGTTATTGCAGTGCGGCGGCGGCGGCGTTATCACGATACTGTGATAATAATATTATGTTCTATGTATGCTCTGCGACTGGAATAAAATTAAGAAAAATCGTTGAAACGGATTGCATTATTTCGTTTTGGAACAAAAAGAGAAAACGTTTGAGGGGAAAAATGCAGCTCGTATATTGACGAATCGGTACTTCAACGTGCACTAACTAAGTATACGCACAATGTAATATACATTGGTAATATGCAATGGCATAGAAAGACTCGTTAGCGCCCCCTGGAAAACCTAGGAAAATGCGCCTTTTTAGCGATTAAAAAATTGACGAAAATGCGGAATGATATTTTTTAACATTTATTTTTTATTATACAGTATGTTAATTAATTGGAAAGTCTGTAGTTATTACTTCTAATATAATGCAGATATTGAAGTTCCGTTTTTTTTTAACATAATATGTGACTTACAGCCCATCTTTTACCATGGTTAAAAAAATCCGAAATTCAAAATTTTTCAAAATTTTGAAAATAGCAACTTTGTAGAATTACTTATAAGTTACTAAGATAAAAAAAAATTTTTAAATCGGTTGAATTTTGAATGAATGAAAGCATTTTATATTTCCAAAAAACAGCAAATTGTAAAATCATACGGTTTTTTGATTTTTTTTGTAATCGTATTGGTTATTGTTAAATATCTTCAATTTAAGCAGCTATTTATGTTCATATTAATTTTAATTACATTTTAACTTCATTTTAGTTTAAATTAAACCTTGACTTATCTGAGAAAACATTAAAATGTGTGATATTTAAATTATAATTGGCATTAAAATATTTAAAATTACCTACCTAAATAATGATACCAATAACAATATTAATTTATTATATTTTGTTGAAGTCACTGCGGTGTCATTACTATTTACCTAGATATCATAATTTTGAAATTTTATTTATGGATAATGCAGATGCGTAGATTTTACTCTTTGGTTTTTTGGCTTTTATTATTTTCAAAATAAATAAATACCATTTCTACGTTATCGGATATTGTGAATTTAATTTTTATTCTTATTTAACGAAAAAATTAAAATGAAATTAATACTAATGTTAAATGAAGTTAAAAAAAAATCTAGACACCTGCATTATTCATAAATAAAATTTAAAATGTTAAAATGTAATTTAAATTAATACGCACATAAATAGCTGCTGAAATTGAAGATGTTTAACAGTAATTAATACAATTACTAAAAAAATAAAAAATCGTATGATTTTACAATTTGCTGTGTTTTTTGAAAATATAAAATGCTCTCATTCATTCAAAAATCAACAGATTTTAATTTTTTTTTCTCAGAGTAACTTATAAGTAATTCTACAAAGTGGCTATTTTCAAAATTGTTCAAATTTTTTTTTTCAAAAGTCAAAAAAATTTTTTTGTCGATTTTGAATTTTGGATTTATTTAACCGTGGTAAAATATGGGCTGTAAGTCACATATTATGTTAAAAAAAAAAAAAAACAAAACTTCAATATCTGCATTATATTAGGAGTAATAACTACTGACTTTCCAATTAATTAACATACTGTATATATAATTAGGTAATACATTATTTAATTTTCAGTTATTATGTAAATTTCTAACTTTAAACATTTTTTTTTCTTGCTTTAAGGCTAAAGAATTCATCGATAATTTCATCATATGAAATTTGTCTAGCAAATTCATGTTCTATGGATAAAATTTCCATGCTTGTTAGTCACTCTTGTCCAATAGTTGATCTTAAGTAATTTTTTTTTTAATTGGAGTTTACTAAAACTTCTTTCACAACTAGCAGTCGTTACTGGAATAGTAAGAAATATTCTTAACGCTATTTGTATGTTAGTATAAAGCACAAATTTGCACCTCTTCATAATTTGCGCCCCTGGCGTAGGCACAGTTCGCCATTCCCTTGCTACGCCACTGGTAATATGTATGACGTGTACACCCTTTTTTTCTTTTTGTTGCTTGTGATTTCGCGCGTGAACGATCAGTCGATATGGAAACGATACATTGCGCGCGCCAATTGCGTATTGACATTATTATAATAACATATAATCGTAATAATATATTGTATTCGAAACGAAACGGTCGACGGATTTCGATACTGCTACACCGCAGCGGCGTGTAGGTGAAAATATTATGCCCATATTATGCGATACGTCATGACATCTAACATTATTGGTGGGTGGGCAAAATTATATATGCTAATGTTATCATGAGTTATAATGTAATATTAATAAAACCTAGGCAGTTTTCCAATTTTTATTACGTATATTATTACGAATTAGAATCGGCAACAAAAAATTATTATTATTATTATTATTATTATTATTATTGTTATTATTACGAGTTTCGGCACGCCACTGTGGCATAATACGTCGCTCGTCGTGGTACATTCCGTTCCGAAGTCGTACCGAAGTCGCACGTGTTCCAGTAAGCACCGCGCGTACTTCGGTATTAGCAAGGGATGTTGAGCGGTGACTATCGCACTACGGCACGCGTTGAATCCCTCAGCATTAACCGAATCGATATGCCGGGGGGGGGGGGGTCTGCTGGTTTTATATCATAATATATATGATAATATTGCGAAAACGGAATTTTTTATTTTATTTATTTTTTTTTTTTTTGCGCACCTGTTGTCCGTGTGTACGTCATACTATTTATATGTATACTATGGATATTAAAATAATTGGATAAGCCTCAGAGCTGTATTAGTAAAAATAAACGGACGCGAGCCGCGATAGGGAAGAGAGAAAATCTACTTTCGTTTAAAATCGTTCATCACGGTCACATTGCAAGAAGCACACTTGTCAGTAATCATAAGACCCCTATTGTTGTAACTGCAACTTATTGTAACCTCAAATTTTTATACGATCATTTCGAGGTGAATGGCTCTCATGACATATTATACCTACATTATATTATTAATAACGACACGCACTCAAGTCGACTCAATAATACTTAAAGTGGGGGCACGCACAGGTCTCAGCCCCCTATTTCTCACATTGATCATATTATTATATAAAAGCGTTCCCTTAAACATTTTTCTGAAAAGCTTACTGGAATGCTCGATATGCTGCAGTTCGGTCAAAATAATAGACCACGTTAAAAATAACGAATATTGTAGGTTATATATTATGATTTACAGTACAATTTTATGTGAAAATTTGTTTTACTTTGTAAGCATTATACGATTATTACGTCTCGTCGAGGTCGATCATATTATAGCTGATAGTTCCGAGAAACAGTGTCAGAAAAAAGTGATATATAAACAACAAAATTACGAAATGTCTCTAATTAATACTTAGTTTGTTGCGGCCATATAATAAACAAAAAAAAAATTGACAATTTAAATACTTAAAATTACAACAAGTAATAATACAATATTGTTGATACATATTATTGTTTTACCACTAATATATATATATATATATATATATATATATATTCATAATGCTTTTTGATTGTTCATATTTTTTTCTTTCGTTTTAGAATTTTAAAATTTAAAAGGTTTATTATTAATCGGGGTGCAAATTACATATATATCTTTTTTGAACCAAATTACTATTGGGATGCAGTTTACTTAAAACATAAGGTAATTTGGGCGCCTTCGTTTACGTATGCTCTACGAAAGTGTGTAATAATACGAATGCATACAAGACTATATGCCGCAGTACGTGCGATACGAATACCACTATATAGGCTTTTCGACGATGGGACAGCACATGGTACGCGGCGGATCGTTTTAACTCTGAGGCGGACGATGACGATTATACGTGTAACGTTTACGATTATTAAACCGTTTGTGCATATATAATATCCGTCGTTCAAAGTGCTGCGTTCAAAGACCCGCGGAGACCGTTAAAGTTTCTCCCGGGCTTGTAAAATCATTATATTATCGCCGTTGAAACGCGGTTATCGTGGCACCACGTGTTTATTTTGTCACTCCCCCGCGTGCCGCCGATACCGGGCCGCGTGTTTTCGTTTTGTTTTAAAAACACTCGAGAATCCCGGGTCGAAAAGTCAATAACAATAATAATATATAATATTATCTATACAGCATATTATACGATCTCGTCGAACCGTTTATTCACGCTCGGCGTCATAGTGCATCAGTCGAAAACGTCGCAGTGGAAATGTATGTGTATGTAATAACGGATAATAACAATAAAATTAAATATATAATATACATATTATAATGTGTATAAATAATATACGCATATATAATGACGTACTTACAATAAGACGAAACGGCGGCGGCGGCGGCGGCGGCGTAGGCGCAACCGGTCGAGGCGGCTGAGGCGGCAGGACACACAGTCACCATCACTTCTTTTATTATTATTTTTGTTGTCGTTTTATACGTACAGGTATACCATATGGAAGCCGGCGATAGGATATATATATTATGATAATATATAGCAGCATAATGCATGTATAGACATATATAAAGTATAAAGTGTTACATAGAATTTATATATTATAATGTACGGCAGCGGCGGTGAGGCCAGAGTCTGGGCAAGAAAGTAGGGAGGATAAAGAAAAAAGGATTTTGAGAGAGCAACGGCAGCAGCGCAACAGCATCAATCAATTATATTATTATAAAACGGAGCAGGATCGCGCGCGTCATATACCTAGTAGTATAGTCGTTATGCATATCTTGTGTGTATAATATAATACGAGTATAATATAATATAATATAATATTATCTGTATGGTCCGCGTGCACTGCACACGAAAAAACGCTACGGGGTAGGTAGGTTTGGGTGGGTGGGTAAGTAGGTAGGTATATACAAGTATATTGTGCTCACGTGTATTATTATAGCTGTATACACACACGTCGTATTATCTCGTAGTCGTTATCGACGCGGTGTATTAACGCCGCCGCCGACACCGCTACCTGAGTAGCTAAATTGAATAAATTACGTTATAATAACGCGGACCTCGCGGTGGACAACCTATGTATTATTATTACTAAAATATCGCTTTTATGATGAATGTGTGTGTGTGTGTGTGTGTGTGTGTGTGTGTGTGTGTGTGTGTGTGTGTGTGTGTGTGTGTGAACGAGTGGGAGTTAGTCGGAATAAGAGGAATTGTAGTACGACGACGCCGCAGGGTCGCGGGGATCACGGTCAGGGTATTCGACGTGTATAGAAAGAAAAGATTTTTTTACACGTTTCTATAATATAAAAAAATTCCATAACAGCCGACGGCCAGACAATGCACACATACACACACACACACACATACACACACGTTATAAATAAAATGTAATATTATGTATAATAATGTAGGTACTACCACACGATAGAAGTAATAATAATAATTAAATAAACTCTCAAGCATAGCATCGACATTCCTCGGCACTTCGATTTAGTTCGATTATTAAAGATTGAAGAAACAACATTGCACTTCTACCTAACACTCACTAATACTAACACCGATCATGAACGTATTACGTCATATTATTAATTTTAAACGCTCGCCCGTGTGGTTATTACTTATAATTATGTGTCGATTGTGTACCTACATAAAATATATTATGATCCCAACAAGCACATCCCGTCGAACTCTATGTAAAAAATTATCAAGTCAAAAGAACTAGCCATTTATAAGACATAATAGGCATTATAAAGATATTAAATGATATTACGAAGAAATGCTATAAGTAAATTAAATTTGAAATTAATTTATTCTATCTCACATTATACTTTGTGATAATTTATTTTGATAAATATTGTTCTGATAATATATACTAGGACTTCGTCATTATTAAATTACAAATATTTATTTAAATTATTAGAACGGGCACATGTTTATTTGTCTAATGTTTAATCTACGTATTCGACACTACACCCGACCGGCATGCATAACACCGAACTAGCATGCATGGTCCTTGAGGATCTCCTCGATCTACATAGTGATCTATATAGATGTATGTAGTTTATGTAAACAATCAAATTAATTCGTGGGACGACTGCCGATTGGGCCCAGCGTACCATCAGACGAACGGGCTGGGCCAGCAGTGGTGCGCAACCTTTTCCGATCTCTTATTAAAATTTCACGACCCCCAGATTGCCCACCACGGTAGCTTTAGAAAATATACAACGATGACAATCGTACGCGTGTCCGGCTCTATAATCTTCGGTTGGTAAACATTATTTAAAATCGTTTCTTATGTTTTATACCAAAATATAAATATTTTTAAGCGTATGGTTTATTTATTATAACTTACGAAGTCAGGAGAATTTTGAGATGGTAGTTAGTTATTACTTATTACCAATAAAATAAATATCAGGATTTAATGATTTATACGAATTAAGCGTCAGTGCAATAACCAGGCAACATCAATTTCTAAACATTTTCAGAACAAAATTCGTTATCTCATTGCCGGAATATTATTCATATTTCATAGAATCTTTGAAAATAATAATCCGATTTTTCTGATCTATCCATTAAAATAGGTACAGATATTTTTTTGACGTCCATGAATAATCAAAAATTTTTTAATTTCAAATGTATTAATTATCCGAGTTAATCGTAAAGTCGAGTGATCATCAAGGATTTAGAGAATTTTTTGAGAAAGGCCCATTGTATGTTGTACCTATAATGTAGACAGCAATTCCTAAAAAATATTTTAGTCGGAGACGAAGCCCTTCGTAAGTCATTCCTCGATAAATTCATGAAGGGGGTGACTATTCATTGATATCTGGCATGACATTTTTGTTGGAGACATCTATAAATATATTCTAGATACGCCTATACCTATGTATAATAAATTGTGTATTATACAATCGTGATGGTTCTTGGAATCCGAAACGGACTCCATATAAAATCACGGGAACAATATGTCGTGATTGATTTACGCTTATTTGAAATCGTCATCTGATGGCCTGCCGAGGGGGAAGGTGTGCACACGTCATTTTGTAATCCTTTTTCGAGTGAATACATTTTGCGATACATGTATTCTGAGAAACGCCCCGATCCGCATCAGACGAATCTCTCTTTCGTATATACGTCTTACACGATTTTTGTTCTTCGAAGAAACGGCTTTTGGATTAAATTCATATTCAAACATCGTAGCGAAAAAAATAAATCATCCTTAATACCGTACGCGTGTATATTTGACGTGACCGCTGGATTTCGTGGAAAAACTATACACCAAATAAAATGTATTATTAATGGATCCATCATAAATATATCACATATAACATCTAATATAGGTAATAATTCCTTCGAACCCCGCATCGATTCTCATCGATGAAAATCATAATATTATATTGTATTTATATAGGTACTATAAGTTGTTATTGTCCATATGTACGTATATTTTTGCATTAGGATTTATTTACACATGTAAAGCGTATAATATAAACATACGTACATATATAGGTACATATGTATGTATAAAGTACGTGCATAGTGAACTCTTGAGTATATACATATATCTACCGGTGTTGGTACTTACAGACTTATACGCGTTTCGCCCTCATACAAGTAATAATACGATGTAGGCACTTATAATCAGGACTATGCAATGGCTTTTCAATCTCTCTCTCTCTCTCTCTCTCTCTCTGTGTCTCTCTCTCTCTCTCTCTCTTTCCTTATTTCTCGACGTATTTACTCACAATATGTGCAATATTATACGATTATGTCATGTTATTATATTTTGTAGATAATACGTTGAAAAAACGTACGTATAAAACACTGCGTTTTTCTAGAATGCATATTATAAATGTACATATTATATAATATACTTACAACAAATATTTTTTCGTTTTACTTTTGATTCCGCAGATGGAATTAAGTACGTTTCCGATCCTTCGGGACATAACCTTTTATTTTATTTTTCGAAATCTGGAAGCAATTATTTGTTACTTAAAAATCATATAGCTATATAACACTATTAAGTATAGTGAATACCCGCTTCGTTACTCGCGTATATAATACATTTTCTTTTCAGTGGTGAATTTATAGGGAGGGGCGAAGGTGATGAATGCCCTAGCGTGTAAAATTTTAACGGTTTTAGGGGTGGTAATTTTATTATGTGTTATTTATATATATATATATATTTACACAAAATGGATAACTTACTTATACAGAATCAAAGTTAATAAATTAAATCTAATATGATGACATTATTGAAGAATTTGCCAATCAACAAACAAGAAAAAATAATAAACTATAATCATCACATTATTTGGTTTGATTTTTTTTAAACGAATAAAACACATTGAAATTGTATACTATTAAACCCTAGAATATACATTTTAAAATGTTATTCATAACAATTGAGGGGCACATTTTTCATTGATTAATGGTGGAGAGAGAAGGTATGAGGTTGTAAAGAGTAGTGACAAGTTCGTGATTGGTGGGAGGAGGAAGTGGTGATGGCGATGAAATTATTTCATCCCGGACATATTTATTAGTATAATGTGCCATTGTACATCCGTAAGTCATATGGTGATGTAGACATACAAATATTTCGGTTTACTTAACCGTGGCCTTTAAATATTAAAACGTTCTCGGTATACACGGTGGCGTTTACGTGATGCTTAGTGAGTGAGTGGTCCTTTGGCGAACAAAACGCGAATGGTGGAAACATGAAGGCGAGAAGTGTTCGGAAACAATTTAGCGCACACTAGGTATAAACCGCATATAATATATATATATACACATACCTAAGTACAACAATAACCGTTTCGGCGGCCGGCCGTCTATTATCTATTACATATAGGGTTGTAAATTTGAAATATTTCACTTGAAATATTTCAAAACTGAAAATTTCACTCTTCTTGAAATATTTCAATGAAATTATGAAAAATATTTTTTTTCTTTTAAACAGGGAAATGTTTAAAAAATAACTTAATAGATAAGATTATAAGAATATAAGATACCTATACATATTTATATGACATAATAATATAATATATATTACAAATATATACAATATACATATTTGATATAATCAATCATGCAATTTTTCCCTGTTGGCATATGGCTGACTTCAATATATTGTCTTATAGTCGGTCATCTAGTTTTTTTATATGTCTATTTTTGTGTATTATTATGTATGTAGTATGTAACTATGTTACATATTTTCTTTATTTCATACAATAAACCAACTTTTAAAAATGTTCACTTGGAAATAAAAAAAAAAATATTTTTCATGAAAATGAAATATTTCATGAAATATTTCAAGAAAATAAATTTCATGAAATTTTATAACCCTAATTACATATAAGTTTAACATAATATCACGCATCTATTCGTCAACGTTTTGTCCCGCGCAAGAAAACGAAACGCGGTTCGTCGTCGTCGGACGTTTAGAGTTCGTTTACAATATAATAATAGATTTGTATACATATGGGTATGCGTGGAAAAAAAAAAAAAAAAAAACGGACGATAGAAACTTATTGTGTAATGTGAACAAAACATGCATACAGTAGCGGCTCTAGGTCTTGATTTTGGGGAGCCATAAACTTCACACACATTTTTTTTCAATATTATATGATATATTTATTCAAATGCTTCAACATCAGTGCCACATATTACCTACATTAGTACAAAATATTATACAAAATAGTACTAAAGTAGTAATGTTATATTAAATTCCCGTTTTTTTTTTTTTTTTGAGTTTTGGGGGGCATAGCCCCCTAGGCCCCCCTAGAGCCGCCACTGCATGCATATTATATTATTATTTTAATGTGATATAATATTATCGTCCGGTGGTTTTCGATTCCGCGCTACGTACATAATATTATTATTATTATCGGTATATATAGGTACGCGACCATCGCCAACATTATGTTCGGACGACGCATATACAATGTACAAATATACTATGTGCACGTACGCGTATTATTACATATTATATACTATTGCGCCGTACCCTCGGGCGCGTATGCGTTGCATTCAAATCTGATATTTCATTTCTGACCGATCGTCGTCGTTTCTCTGTGTAATACGACGTACCATAGGTAGCATTCGAATGACAAACGTTTTTGTTGGTAACATACACGTGACCACTATGTATAAAATATAAATATTCGTTTTTTCGTCCGACCGATGAGGGCTGTGCGGGATGCACCGTTCGCGATGACCGATACATATTATAATACATATATTATACTTTTAAACAAGAAAACTTTTACACCAGATTTATTATGAGTAGATAGTAATCAGATTACAATTAGTGGTAATAATTTTCTTGGTCACGCGCGACGATTGTGTTGTTTGATCTTTTTAACTCGCGTGTAGTATTAATTTATGAAACACCGTGAAGTGGTTTTGTTGCATGCATATAGCATTATAGCCCAATGCGTTGTTACATCCGTTGTTGTATTGTGTGCTTCCTAAATTGCCGATTTGTAATTTTACTAATGGAGACTATAAACTATTCCAATATTGACTACGATAGTACAGCGCGCACTGCTTTAAATGCGACATAATAATTACTATCAAAATTACAATATACATAGATATTGTACTCTAAAATGTTGTGTGGTACGCAGTGCATTTGCATTGCATAATAAATAATAATATATTTATTATTTGCATTAATTTATCTACGTGTGTAATGTGTTCTATAATACTTGTATGTATACATGTAGTGTTTGTATGTATTCATCTCACTTCTTGCTGTTTGTTTTCGCCATAGATATTAAATCCATCCATTTTAGAATAACTGTATAATACTACCAACAAAATCAATCTGTCGAGTAAAGTACACCGGTGGAAAACATTGAATAAATATGAGTTGCTTGAACGATGGGAAAATACAGCTGTTGTGTGGTTATCATTCGCGAGTGATCAAAATCCGGTGGAAACGACTTTAAAATGGTTATTCTTTCCTCGATTCATTTATTAGGGAAATTGATCAGCGTCAAATGTATAAAATATACAGCTTGTATACAAAGGCGTTTGCCTTTTTCGACAACAACAAAAACAACACGAATAGGAAAATTCAACAAAATTATCCAAAATATAAAGAGTATGAATGTTAAAAAAGAAATAAAGAATGTTTGACAAGCAAAATATATGGAGTAATTTTGTTACTTGTAAATCTGTTTAAAGTCTGAATTAATGTAGTGGGAACGTCAATATATCTTCTAAGCATTGTCTTTATCATACGGAAAATATTTTATGATAATTTTATAGTATAGTAAACTTAAGAGTTGCTTAAAAGTGTGATTTTCACTCAATACAGATTTTTAATTGATTAATCTTTTCGTTTAGTGGTACACTTTTAAAAATCTATAATATAATTACCTGCATTCACACTTGTAACATCGGTTGGTTATTTCAATAACATAACTCGATAATCAAGTACAGTTGAGAATGATTTTCTATTGAATCGTATACATATTGTATGTTGGGTACAATAGTTGTTCCATTCGCGATGATATGATATTTAATTGATACTTTATTTGGATACTTGATTTATGATACAAATAAATTAAATTTCAGTTGACTGTAAGTGTTATTACATGGGATTAAAAATATACATACACAATATACGAGTGAAAATCACAAAATCACTGTACGACCAGTAGTGGTATCAAATAATGATTTACGTTTAATTTATACTCTATATATTTATTGAATTTTATGTATTAATTTTAATAATTGATTTGAAACACACACTATAGCATGATAAATCAAATTTTTAAAACAATTTTTTTTACTATACCGATTACATTATTAGATATATACGTATGTATGACGTTGGTACGTATAAAAATTTCAATCATACAATAAATTGAAAACACTTATCATGAGTAGTGAAATAATAAAAAATTGGTTTTCGCTGTATGGGTGATGTATAGTTATTGAAAATTCAACTATATGCTTAAGGTCGTCAATATTAGCTTTATAGAACGACAAATAAAATAGTGAGTATAAATTTATGTAATAATGACAATTATTTTAAGTAAGCTTTCGGAGCAATATTTACGTGAACATTTTGCCCCGACTAGCCGCAATAGTCGTATCGGAGAATACCGAACGTTAAAGTCATACATACTATACATCAAATATTCCCGATCATTTTTAACTCATTGCACCTGATTTTTTTTCTCCAAAAGTCCGGTGGATTTCTGTAGCAGAAGGTATATTATAAGGTAAATAATATATAATATTTACTTTTGTTTTCCTAACATCTGTTTTGTGTAAACTCTTTTTAATACGTATTGACACCGTATATTATTATTATTATTATTATTATTATTATTATTATTATTATTATTATTATTATTATTATTATTATTATTATTATTATTATTATTATTATTATTATTATTATTATTATTATTATTATTATTATTA
>JAIPRK010000266.1:84342-173055 GCA_025469195.1 Chaitophorus viminalis
ATTATTATTATTATTATTATTATTATTATTATTATTATTATTATTATTATTATTATTATTATTATTATTATTATTATTATTATTATTATTATTATTATTATTATTATTATTGTTATTATTGTTATTTTTATTATTGTTATTATTATTATTATTATTATATCAGTTAGTCATTTGCATTTCGTAACGATAATATTTTAATAACGAAAAATGGTGAACCGTGTTCTTCTGTCGACTGAACGATAAATAACGGTCTTAAACGTAAACATTGATTTGTATACTGAAAAACACAATAGTATATAATAATAATAATAATAATATATAGTGTATAACGCGTGTGCATAAATCATGTGCAAATGTAATTTTGTTGTTTTAGAAAACAACCTCACGCGCGTCTTGTAGGTACTTATATCACGGCGGCGCGTGGCGTGTCGAAAAAAAAAATAAATAAACCGATTTCCTGTAAATAGAAAATCGCGTTTTTCCGTTGAATGCTCGACGCGTTGCCCCCCCTAGGGATAAACAGATTTATTCTCGAATCGAAAATCGTCGATCGACAGCAGCTATATTGGCTGCACGCCGTCGTCGTTGCCGACTTGAATAGGGCGGCGAACGCGGGCTTACATTACTTTTATTATAAGAGAAAGAGAACGATTGTATTCAAAAGTGTACAACGCGCGCCAGCTAGCCCGGCCTGATGGATCGACGATGGATCTAAATCGTGCGTCGTGAGCACACTATAGGTATATGCACTGTACTATATAGGGGGCCTTTGTGTATTTTATACATGTACGCGTGGTACACGCAGCTCTCGCTCACCCGCGGCCCACTCTTCTTCCGTACAATTTTTTTTTCTTCTTCTTCCTCTTATATTCTTGCCCGTATTTCCTATTCTGTCTTTAGAAACTATATATTATATATTATGTTTACTCGGCGCCGATTTCCCTATACCGCACTCGCTCACACCGATGCAGTATATATAATATACATTATATTATACCCGTGTAGGCGCGTGTTTTTAATAAATAACGCGCGTTATTTCATACGGGCGTATATGTGCGCGCGTGTGCGTGTGTGTTTGTCCGACCCACCTCTTTTACCTTGACTCAATAAGGTGACTGATGTCGTAATAAAGTGGAAAGAAAAATATTTTTTCGACCCCAGAGCTACCGCGGCCGAGAGAAACAACCCGATAATGGAAGAGATGTGCCAGGTACTAAGTTAATACTCAACGAACACGCCAAGCACCACTCACTCTCTTGCAGCGCACCCGCCGCGCCGTTCGCACGTACTCTCCGTACATACATACATACATACATACATACATATATATATACGCCCTATAGTCATTCGTTTTATTTTGTTCTCTTAGAACTATTTTTCTTCGCCGCCGTGCATACTATCCGTCCATACACACACGGGGGCCCGAAACGTCTACGCCAGAGTTTTTCAACCTTTTTTAAATCGTGACCCCCCCCCCCCATTTTTTATTATTTTTGTACTCCAACCCCCTTAAAACAAACAAAAAAAAAATTATGTTTTATTCATCAAAATTTGATTTAATTACTAAAAAAAATATTTATATGGTATACGATTTTGACTAATTCACGATTAAAAATTTAATTTAATTTAATTAATAAGAATTTAAAATTACGCTCCTCAACATGTTGTATATAAAACAAAATGAAAAATTTACTTTATTTTATTTTTAAATAAAATAGAAAAATCATTTCATCTATTATTTTTGGTGACCCCCAAATCTATCATTCCCGACCCCCAGGTTGAAAACCACTGGTCTACGCGACCGACGACGCCGCCAACCGATGCGTACGCTGCGGCTGCGGTACATAATATGACGCATAAATAAAATATTGTTTTGGTACACCCGCGATACGTTCACCAATACAATATAATATGGGTAATAGGATTTTACGCAGGATTCACGTTAGACTTTGAACCCGTCCAAGTTGGTATTTCTATCACGGCTGTTGCAGACCGAGGGATGTGAGCGAGTGAAAACAAACGGAAAAACGGTTAAATGCTGGTTGATTATAATATTACCATAATTATTATACCGTACGTATATTCGAAGAGCCGATGATCGTGCCCAATATTTCTCAATGATGTAACGTTGCTTAGTTTGATTCTGAGTTTAAATAAACGTAGATATATATATATATATATATTATAGTTCGCCGTGATTATAACTTGCAGTTTAAATTTATTAACTATAAAACGTTGACGTTTTTGCGGGTTATGATTAAATCATAAAAATAAACCCGCAATATTATAATCATTATCATTAATATAGCCGAGAGCTATTTTATGCTTAATATTCATTAAACAGATATTATTGTTATCATTATCATTTATTATCTTCGCGTAATTGTTAACATATTTTATTTGTAGTGTTGTAAAAAAAGAAAAGAAAAATATGACTTATGATTTCTTAATATTTCATTTGATTAATGACATCTAATTGTTCAATAGTATTACTTCTTTATTCGAACATTATTTATATAGATTTAAATTTGAAATGTTTACTGTTAATTTGAAGTCTATAAGACATTTTAGTGAAATATGACGTCCCAAGACTATATAAGTAATATTTAGTAATAACTCCACATATTTTCTGAACTAATTTTACAATCTTAATGGTTTCCATAACATCCGGATTCCGGATCCATAAAATGTGTTCTCAATGGCTGTTAGCTATTCATATATTAAACTTATATAGTTATATTGAACGTCCTTATTGATGGTACATTACCATGGTCATAAATTAGTGTACCTATACGCGAGGCACGGTTACGTGATTGTCTGCGATAAAATCATTATTTTAAAAACAATAAATTTAAAATGTATTATTTTTTATTATTTTTATGAAACGGTTTTTATTAAAAAAAATTATTTTTGTACATCATAATTAAATTCCCACATGGTTCTCTTATGGTTGTATATTATTATGCATGTATAGCAAAATAGTTTCTAGTGTAACTTTTTATTCTTGAATATATTTTTATAAGTAGGTACATAATTTATTGTAATAAATTTCCTTTATAGATTCCAATCAAAAAATATAATATGCAGTCACTTTGGTTTTGGTAAATTTTGAATAGGGTTAACATACAATTCATACACCCATATATATCTACTATTATTGACTGTCAATGATGATTCTCTGGAGAAATACAATTTTAAATTTTAATTGTTATTGCTTGTTTGCTTCGAGTTTGATTAAATTTGTTTTAATCTTTACTCTTTAAAGCTTTCGTTGAATAAACTTATTTATATTATATTACACAAATTCTGCAGTTGATTAAGACGAATTATAATTGGGTGCTGCGCGTTAGCTTTAGACTTTCGATGTCTCTTTTGTTTTCTATATTAATTTCAATATATATATATACGCCATAATATTATTGAAAGTAACAGTATCTACTGAAATATATTTATTGTTTTGCGTAGTAGGTTAAACTACTTTTTGGCTAATTAACTGTTGTGATTTGTAGTATAATATATACCATAATATACTTTTTCCTGTTTCCACTTCAAGATTTCAATATAATTATATTTATTTGTGTATTTATTCCATCAGTGCTCATTGTTTTCAGACCTTTTTTTTTTTTTTTTGACAACTTATACTATTCGTAAGTTTTTTAAATATTTAAACATTCAGTGGGATACGTTAAGAAACCTACATGACTGTATATTGCGTTCAAAATAATATACTGAGTTCTTATAATATTACTATAATTTTTGGAAAAGTGCACAGAAATTATTAACTATAAACTACATATCCTTGTTAAGGAATAATTCATTTATAAGAAACTAATTACAATATTTATAAATATATATATATATAAAAAAACACTGTTGGAATTTAATTTCTATAGCGCACTTCAATGACTCAACTCATACACACACTCGGGATTTTTAATCTACTTAAAATGGTTCAAACATTTGAATTATTTAGATTTTGCGTAAATTTGTCACCCAAAGCTGACAAAAAAAAAAAAAGGTGAAGTACAAATAATACATAGCCACATAGATACATAATATGTATGTGTACTATACATATTAATAATGTCACAACTGTACAAAGTATAAATATAATTCACAAGCTGTTAATATGACAATTTAATTTTACATTTGAAACTTTACAGGACAACATTTTTGAATTTATCTTGACCATGACATGAAATATTTATATTTTTCGATTTAATCGACCGTTTGAGATTTAACGTTCGTTTAATCGTATGGGTTTGATTAAATGATGCGTATTTTATATCGTTGTTAATAGATTTTAAGTGATTTACACTATACAAATCAAGCAAATAAATTACCAAAACTTAAATATTATTTTTAATTCGTATTTATGTAAATATGTAGTTTTAATAAAAGATTATCCAACAATATTAATTTAGTGTAAGAATACATTTTTAAAATATTAACTTTCCACGCAACAGTATATTGAAAATATATAAGCTTTAATGTATAGCCACCAATCAATATTTGCAACTGAATTACTTTTAGATACACTTCGCAATCGTGTATATACACCTACATGTATTATATTGTAAACCTATAAACAACAAACAATTTTTTTTTTTTTTATTATTCTTTATTTAGAACTATAGCATAAACTAATCTGCTCGACAAGTTATATTACATATAATGAAATAAGACATAATAAAGATATAATGAGAAATAATAACTAACTTATCCAATAATGTTTATATATAATACTAATTGGAGAATATTAACAGATTAAATATAATAGTGATAATAGTAATATCGGAAATTAAAATTATTATATCGTTTATCTAATATAGTAAAATTCATTATTGAATTTAAAATTTGAAAACGTCTATAATTATTGTTTCATTTTTTTTTTTTTTTTGTATTGCAAATTATAAAATATTAGAACATCTATTACGTACATTTTAATATAATATAAACAGGCATTAATACGAGAGTATATTTTCACAAGATTTTCGGTCAATTCAACCGGTCATGCTATCATAATATATATAGTGGTGCGGAATTAGTTATTTTTTCCATCCCAAACATAACGCGGTATTTTTTATTAAGCTATAATTTATTACAAACCATTTATGGCTATTGAGTGCGCAACGACAGTTCCCCTAGGACATATCGTATCGCAGAAGACCATAAATTAAATAACGAAAATTCAATTTAAATTATAATATGCGTTTAAAATTATTACAATACATCGGTTAGCCAACATATATTTATACCGTATAAAAATATCACACATAATGTTATGAGTATCTGCTATATGTCAGTTGTAACAAGATTTTTAGTAAAGGCCATACGTATTAATACATTGAATGACGTCTCGAAACTGTTAAAACCACCAAGGAAGACGCGGTCATTCGATATTTTACGTGACCTTAACTAATTTTGACAGTTTCGAGACATTTCAGGGTGAGCAGCACGTGTTTCGAGACTTTAGTGGATGGCACAGATCACATGCGATCCCTTCCTCGGTAGCGCAAAAATTTACAAAATAAAATAATGTTTTTTCATAAAAAAAAAAAAAAAAACTTAACCACTGGCTGCGTTCTGTATTCTAATCGCATCAATTGCAGTTATAAAACCTGTACGTGTTATAATAACGATCGCAGTGATGTGTAGGTGTAACCGTAAGAGAATTTGAATGATTTTTTTGCAAAAGTTAAAACATTAATTCTTCACCGGTTCATTAATAGTAAATCATAACTCATATATGTAGTAATTTATTGCAATAACATATTGTAATTTATTGTACCTACTGTTAAATTCGATGTTGGAATTCCCTAGGTTTATTGTTTCGGTATTCTATTTATATATTATGGTAAAATAAAACGAATTTTTTATTTTTACAAATTATATAACTTTTTACTTTTACAAATTGTTAATTAGTTATATTTTACTCTATTATATTATGTGTCAAATATATCATGGTTTTATGTACAACTGAAATGACATTTTAGAAAACAAAACTCCGTCCCTTCAGAAACTAATCCTAGTTACGCCCACTACTGACACTTTTATAGTTATTACGTGGATAACGATACGGATGTTACAAGTCGGAACTTCAAAAAAGAAAAAAAAAACCCAACGCGCATTATTTTTGTCATCGCACATGAGATCCCGTTATAAGTCCACAAAATGTACTCGTGTCGCGTATAACGTCATCGAGTACTGAGAAAGAAAAGTTCGTATTGAATTAAGACGTCCTCATCGTCGTTTTACGAGACAATGTCCTATACTGCTATAGCCCGTGTAGGTGTACTATATATATATATATATATATATATATATATATATATATAAAATATACAGAGACGTGCCGAGATGATGGTTTTTGGTGGTTCACTCCCATCCCATTATAATCTGTTTTTTCTCTTGTAGTGCTTGTATTTTTATACATAAACTCGTGGTTTTTATTACGTTAAAAAGTTTGCCAACTATTTTTATTCTAAAATATTGAAAGATTTCACTCGGTGACAAGATAAAATGTTCCAAGTTACATAATTGGGTTTAAGCCTGGTAGTACCCCCTCGCCCCACCAAATGGTATTCTTGACACGCCCCTGATAATATCTACAGTGTATATTATATTATATAGTAGTTGGTGTTTCGTCGGCGCGTACAGGTATATCCGTTTCGTGTTGTATCAATAAATTGAATGGACTTTGTGTCAAAATGAAACTACGACGTCGCAAGCCGTATTCATCATTCAAGTCGTCGGAAAATTGACGTAATTCGAAGTGCAATGTGTACACAAGTATAGTACGTTACCACGAGTACCGAGTGAGTATGACCGGTATTATAATAATTGCGTCCAGATCGAAGACAATTGCGATCAACCGCGGGCTTATACAATATTTTACGTATTGTAACGTGTGAGAGACATTTGTTTATGCGAATCGCGTATTGAATATTGATACACTATTACTATATGTTGCATGTGTGTATTATAATATACGTTAATGGTTAGTCACCTAGTCGCGGTGTACGTCGCAGTGATCAAATCTTAATTATTATTTATCGGGACAGTAACATCCTCCACATTTATATATTATAATCGTTTAATAAATAAATCAAATATGTGCACATTTTCATGTGCGATGGGACCTCAAATGGCTAGATTTACCGTTAGGTGGTATACTATTTTTGTTAGTAGTTACGTTTTAAGTTATAACGTTTCGGAAGAATAAATCGAGTTTCAACACTCGTACTCGCGTGATTTTTTCGAAAAACCTGCAGCATTATTGTTACTAGCAAACTATATATTAATTGTCCAAACAAATCGTCAAAAGAATCACCACTCACGTAATCTGTATACGTAAAGCAACGTACAAAGATATTGAAGGATTTAACGTAGTCACTCGTATAAGTGCTATTAAATTCGAAAAATTAACAACCAGACAATAATGTACAGGTGGATGAATATTAATTTATATTATATTTTTCATCTCTCCCCTACGGCCCCGCCCAACTAACGAAATGTAATCCTCTCGATACGTGGTCCGCTTAAGAAAATAATATTATCGTATTTGTGCACTGCATTATACATGAACATGTCAATATTTATACATTTTATGAACGTTCAAATTATACGAAATATTTAAATGTATTTATTACATACTCCACGAACGTTAATTTATTACCACTGAATAATGTGTAACGCAAATAAAATAATTAATTACTCCCATAATTATAAATATTAAGAAAATTATGCGTTTAGTCGAAAAACGATTTTACTATGTAAACGAACAAGCGCGTGCAAACAATTTAGGTATATAATGTCAAAAACATAAACAAAGACGTTTTGCACGATACACTTGCCGGCTATATAGTTATAATAATGTACATTGGACCTATTGAGAAATCGATTAAAAGAACACAAAGGAATATTCGAGTTTATAAACGAAATTAATCGTATTAATTATACGACTGCCTTTGTATCCGTAGGTAGGTACATAACGTATGAACATTTTATGTTATATCACACTATCTATGTACATTAATATAATGTATTAATTTTGTACCCCCCCCCCACCACCACCAGTAGAATATTTTAAGATTACAATTTTTGAAAACTCTCGGGGACATTTCATTAAATTGTGATGGATTGGGTAGAGCTTTATGGCTTGTTCGCCGCACTCGTCGAGATTGATATTCGTAGGAACTAATTAATCGTATATATATGTATATAAATTATACAACATAATATATTAGTCATCCATCAAATATGTAATAATGTTTGGACACACCCTCATGTTATTGTCACTTTTCGACAAATGATGTTCCGAGTTAATGAAAAAAAATTTATACAGTGCGGGGAGAGAGTGTGAGAGTGAGAGAGTGAGAGAGAGAGAAAAGAGGATAAGATTCATCCTGCGGGATTACATATTATTATATTGTATACAACGAGTGTTTGTGCGGGTTCGTAAAACGGGACTCGTACGCGCGCGGACGAGAGACTCTCGAATGTCGCGCACGGGCGCATAATGTATGTATTACTATTATTATTACTACTATATAAATTCAAAATATAATAATATATTACTGCGACGACAATATTATTATTATACTCGTGCGACGAGGAGACAACCGCTATATTATTATAATACAGTACACCACAGTACGATGATATAGGCACTAGACAATAGGCACGTCGACCGCATGCACGCACTTTTGCGCGCGCGGTTGGTTGGACTTTTCCTAAGGGCACGGCATTGTGTACAAATTATACAAGCATAAAATGAAATCCAATTTATACGACGACGTGCCGACGATAATGTACATAGTTATTCAGATGCTGGTTTTTATTTTTTGATCCGTGAGGTATAGTGCACCGCAAATGATTGGCGTCCGAAGAGTCGGAAATAAAAATTTAAATACGTATACGTATATATAGGTACCTACGTACATCACCATGGAGCCGCATCTATTATAATAATTATAAACCTCATAAATATTATGTTCATATTATATGCATATAATATGAGAACATCATAAAAAATATATTTGTAAAACAGCCAATTTGAGTTGGAAGTTTAGGCGTGAACGAAAATGACTTCATATACAAATGCAGTGCCCGTTTTAATGGTGTTGCAATAGAGGGTGCGAGGAAGCAATACACTGAGGCCTTAGAGCTGAGATTTTTTTAGAGACTCCGAATGATGCAAATCTTAGATTTTTATAGAATTTTTTTAACATATTATAATCATACATCGAACAATACACCAAAAGCATTTTACTAATCGAATAAATTATACGAATATTATAAAATTATAAAATTGTTTATTAGTTATATTTTTAAATGAAACATAATAGGTATTATCATTATTATTGTTATCTTATTATATAAAATGCATATACATATTTTTTTTTTATAAGAGACTTCCGATAAGAGTTGCACTGTGCCTATCCAAAACTTTAGTCCGACACTGCGATATAATAGAACTTACGCACATAAATTATATTATTATTAACTACTGCGTTGAAAAAAATCTCACAGAAGCCCACGAAATGTATTGGTTATGGTGTATTAATTACAACACTTATAACGATAAATGCATACAGAAATTACAAGTATAAATATCATCCGATTACAGAGGATCGCTACTAATAACATATCATTATTTGGGATAAAAGAATGCCAAATGCCTAATACTTTATTCATTATTCTTTAATCCTTGGTCTTAAACATCAACATTTTAAATAATAATTATAACTTATTATTAACAATATTGAAACTGGTTGTAAATATTTGGGCTCACAATAATAAATACTTGAAATTAAAAGTTTTATTTGTATATTTTATTTTTGCTTTAAGTTGATTTTATTAGAAAATATATTTTATTACTTTATAACTAATTATATATATATATATATATATTAAAGTATTATATAATAATACGCTTTATTATTAATAATAACAATAATAGGTATGTTTTTATTTTTTTATAAGCTGAAAAGTTTAGTATTATTTAACTACTTAGGTTTGTGCAGTTGAATATACTAATTGGGTACTAAAAATGAGCATTTAGGTATATGATAATAAAATATGAATAGGATTTTTTTTTTTTTATATTATAGTCTCCCAATGTGACGTTATTTTATTTTATTTACACTAATATAATCGTATACAATGTGATGATTGATGACAATAAATGTTCTAAATAAATTTTTGGTTGGTGTATAATATATAATATTATATTATAGTGTTGTGCGTTTATGAAAAACAAAATTTTATTTTCAATCAATAATATAAGAGCTGAACGAAGGCAGATTTAAAAGTGAAAATTCGATGAATGTTAATAAATAGAAGTCGTTTCACGAAAACAACATATAATGGACGTGTGTGAATAGAATAGAGTGATTCCAAAGAAATAAGAAAAACTCTTAAGAGGAAATACAACCAATATATTATAACGCAATGGTTGTCTGGTATTCAACGTCAGATCTTTCTTTAAATAGAAAGCATTAAGATAAAAAAAAAAAAAAAATGTGCTCAGAATATATAGTTATGTTGTCCGGGAGAATTTTTAAATCCATTCAGTAACATGCGTATATTTTATAATAATATGCTTGTGTAATTGTTGAGCTTAATAGTCCATCTAAAAGCTCTAGAAAAAGAATATGTATATGTACGCGCGTCATTGGTTTATGATGTTTCAGGAAATCCGTATTTTTTTTTCATGAATAATTGTTCACAATGAGCTTCCGCATATTCGTCACTATAATATATATACATATATATATATATTATCCTATGACAACGCCTCCAAGTTAATATGTATAACAACTAGTTACAGATATAGTTGATGGTAGACGCGAAGCTATATCCAATATTATTACGATGACAATAAATAATGATTCGGGGTTTGAAAACCACACGCGTTGGTAAACGGAGAAAGCACGAGCATAAAGGACTTGCCAGAGACTAGGGGATGCACGTACAGCTAACCGTACGTATAGTTAATTAAATGTCTCAACGGAGCTTTGAAATACGACGTTGACGTTTTGAGCTAAAGAAGCTATAACGAATATTATAAGCGAACGTGGCAACGTCTGCAATTGTGATCGAAACCGACCGATTTAATGGGATATTATGAATTCACATGAAAAATCGTGTGAAAACTTTGCGAATTAGCCATTTGAACATTTGCGTGCAAACATTGCGCGCACATTTTATTACTATATATGTTGTACGCAGTGGAAAATTTGAATAAAGTATATCTCGGATTATATCCCCGGCGGCTTTGATTACGGGAATTATTAATGTAATGTTCGAGTAAGTATTAAATATATTTGGCTCCAGACACGCGATAATATTATGATAAAATTGACGATAATCCGGGAATTTGAAGTCAAGAAAATCTGATTGGTTATGTAATAATTATATACGATGGAAAGCGCTGCCACGTTGTCTTATTTAACGCGTTAAACAAGTTTTCGGTTAGTTCTCGGGCTGCACGAAAGTTTTGCGTAAATTAAATCGGGGCGTACGCACGCCAGTATTTTATAATATTAAACGCAGGATCGACATCGTTAACGATTTGCTGAGCGCCGTCGTCGGCCAATTCTTGTATTATTATTATTATTATTATTATTATTATTATTATTATTATGGTTGCGCCGCGGCGCAGTGGCGTATTATATATCTACGTACGTATATTATGTACGTAAAAGATAATGTAACTTTCGGAGAACCGACCGACGTTTACTCGATTGTCTATGAACTGCGGCGATCGGCACGGGGCAGATGAAATAGCATTAGTTTTTCCCCATACCACAATGCGCGCGCGTTACGGGGTCCGCGAAAACGACACACTATAAAACCGAAAACAAACCGCATGTAACACAAATGAAAAGTTTATCAACTCGACGGCGGTCTTCGTGTGTGCGCGCGCATCCGTGTGCTCGTGTGGGCACGCGCTCGCGTGTGTGTGCGTGCGAAAGCACCGGGAAAAGCGAGGGCTTTGCATTAGTAAGATTGCTGTTTGAGCGTTTTTCTTTTGCCTCTATATTATATGCCTCTCTCTCTCTCTCTCTCTCTCTCTCTCTCTCTCTGTAGATATATTATATTCGTTTCTCTCGCGGCAATACGAGGCCATTCCGTTTCGAATTTCCACCGCTGACATCTATATATTATATATATATATATATATATGCGTTATATACGTATACCTACATAATAATATATACGTACTATAATCGTCAAGCCGGGGTTTTGTTCCGGTACACTTGGACATCAGCCAAACGCGGGGACGATATGCGTGTGTATACATACATGGCAAACGCCCCCTGTTTTCGAGTTTATGTCTACCATGTACCGATGCAGCAGTATATTTTATACGCGTATTATTCGCGCGACTTAGGTAAGTACATACGGTGATGCACGTTTATACCGCGTCGGCGGCGGCGGTGGAATCTTTGGAGTGTGTATATATATCATTGTGGACTGTATATGCAAATAGGTGTTTTTCGCCCATTACTGTATAACATTATGTATAAACCACCGCAAGACGTCATCCCCGTCCCAACCACCACCATCACCCGGACCGTCGATACCCTGGCCCGGAGCTTATCGAGAGTCTAATATACTATTCAAGTAATGTCGCACCGTCGTCGTCTGATGGTGCCAAACGGCGTGTATGTATGCGTGTACGTATCGGAAATTCAGCAACATTGTACATAGCGCAGCCCACCCTTTGCCTTCGTCGTCGTCGTCGTCCTCGTTCCGCGGTGCCGGGAGGGCTAACAAATTACACGGTTCGACTGCCAAACCTGATATTAGACAGAAACCTTATATTTTCTCAAACACACACACACACGCAGACATATATTATTTTTGTATATAATAACTCCGAGTACCTGTGTGCGACACGCCTTAAATACTTTTAGATTATATGCATGATGATGCTTCGCCGAAGTTTGAACGAAATCGATAAGTTTGATAAGCTTTGATATTCATACACACACACATACACACACACACACACACACACACACACACACACACACACACACACACACACACATATATATATATATACATATGTATACTCGTACGAGTAAAGATCGATAGATCGTGATACAAATAGGTTATTCTACGGGCGTGTGTCGGATTAAAAGAGAGAAAAAAAAATGTCATTCCGACGCGGTGTTGGAGCCAATTTATTATAGAAAACCGAAACGTTGTTTAACGCGCAATCTATAAAGTCGCTCTTTTGAAAATACAGACCATGTATAATAAATTATACATGGTATACACTGCTATTCACACGAGTATTTACACGATTCAACGTGTACCACATAAAATATGTAGGTACATTATTCGTTCTAAACTTATGTGTAAATGATTAAGAAATTTTATTTTAACCCTTATTACTATTTAACTACAAATTATTTTCTAATGAGTGAACTTATTAATATTGTTTATGGCGGTTTATCATTACGATATGTAATGTATGTTTATTTTATAAAATTATCGAATATCAGAACTTCCACAGGACCACAGCAAAGCGTATTTATATTACGGATTTTTTACTTCGTTTCATCTAGGTTTCATAATATATTAAAACCATACGGTAATAATAGTGAGTTTTAATAATTTAAAACTAAAGAAATAATTATTCCTCATTATTTGGGCACAGTGTATATTGTCCTTAATTTTTTTTCATCATCGAAATATTTATTATAATATTAGTATATTATTAATATATTGTATATACCTAACCGTAAAGTAAAAAAAAAAAAAGTAAAATATAAATATAAATTAATGTGTAAGACTACTTATTTATAGTTGTATTTAAAAATTATGTAGATATTACTTTAGCTGTCGATGAAACATTTACATATTTGTTATTATGTGCAGCATATTTTTTACTGTCTACATTGACTAACAACGGTAAAAACTAGTGACAAGAAATTTAAATTTTGTTACATATTGTACGTACTAAGACTATTTTGTATATTAATAACTAATAATAAATAATTATGAGTTAAGCTCGTAAGTTGTGATATTATTTTATTATCAAACATATGATGTTTAAGTTAGTTTTTATCTGTACTTTTAATAAAAAATTTAAGACTAAAACAACTGTAAAATTTAAATTCATTTTTTTTCAAAATTTCAAACTATTTATTGCAATTTATTTTTACTTATTGTGAATAAAATAAGATTATTTTTCTTGGGAGGAAACGTATTTTTAGATTTTACACCCTATAAGATTTTTAAAACAATTTATAACAATTTATTCTTAAACAAAATATGAACAATATGTGAGAAGAAATTGGGTTGGGGTGGTTGGGCTTAGGTAAGGGAACGCTTTTCAATTATTGGGTATTATAGTTCCCCTAAACATTTTTCCCACTTTAACTACTATAATATAATAATAAAATTCAATAAAATTACATATGATTAAATATTGAAAAGAGTTTATTGTATTATAGTATAATATTTAATTTTATATAATTTAATAATTATAGTGTGTATAAGTACTACATATAATACATTACATTGTAGTGTATTATGAAATTGAAACAAATTTAATATCAAGTTAAAAAAATAATTATCTTTTTATTTATTATTATATTAGGTATTTTATTATATATTATGTATGTTCCAAGCCGACATTTAAAGTGGAAAATTAATTAATTAAATTAAAGCGTATATTATGGAAGAAGAATATATTATAAGCTGTCTGTTTGCGTTCGGTTTGAAGTAGGTACAAACTTTCTGATGTATTTATAATACACACACAATATTTTAATTAATCGGCCCGAGTACTTTGATAGAAGTGCCACAATATCTAAAAATACAGGGAGGTTAAGCAATTGAGAATATTTTTTTGGTCATACACGATTCATATTACGGTAATGTTACCAAAATGTAATTAATGTTTAAATAATTGACCGCACGTAAATAATTTGTTGTTTATAATTTATTCCCAGACGTTTAACTTGAATACATTAAACGAATTTTTTTTTTTCCGTAGACATTTTTAAACGTTAAACTCAATACGAACACCATATACACGCACGCGTACTCTTATAAAACTAGATACTACACGTGTGTTTTACGGCTGACCCTCATGGCGGCATCCCTGCAGTTCTTTCCACAAACGAGTACAATTTCCCCTTGCACATGCTCATCACTCTTGAGTGGTCTACACGTACCTACATACGATTTTCTTAAGCCCAATTATTGTATACGAATTATTGATCTCCTCTCTTACAACAGGCACTATATATATATACATACTACATTTTTATATATTAACGGCACCGAGTGCCGATGCTGCGGTCAGCGATCTTTTCAACACTTACTTCCATTATATTCCCTTTTTAATTTCGTTGCCATAGTTTATTTAGGAAGTCTTGCTTTCCATTCGGGTTATTCGACGAAAAATTTATGTTATAAAGATTTGATATTTATGAAAACTCTAGTTCATGACAAAAAAAAAAATAAAAAATTGACTCACTCATAACGCGCTTATAATACACATGACGTCCTATTTTAGAATCTGATATGGTTTATATTGATGTTATATTCATGTTGTACAATATGACATTTGTCGATATCATTTTACCCTATACGTCTCTGAGATACTAAATCCCTCGGTTTATTTTGGATTGTTCGCATTTACCGAAAAAGTTTTAACTGTCATACAATATGGATTTAAACTTGCTTCCTGACAATTGGACCTTTGTGACTTTCATTTCATTATCCTCTTTATACTATGCGATTAAATTGACAGCATCGGCTCCTAGTAAAAAATTTAAAAATCAATTTTTCACTATATATATTTTATTTTATTATGTTTTTTTTCCAAAGGTAAAGTAATAAATCCTGAAATAATATTATACATCGTATAAATTATTCTGCAGATAATATAGTATGTTTGGTTCTCTCTATATCTTCGATCATTTGTTAAATCAAATGAAAGTTTTAAAAGTACATAGGTACAGTAGAAGCTCGATTAACCATCACCGTCGGGACTATATGACTATGACGGTTAAATTTCACAAAATAAGTATATATGTATATTTTACATGTGTATTTTTAAAAATTCATACCTATTAAATATTACATAAATACCACACTAAACAATATTAAACTTAAACATATTATATACAAACTATTTTTATAGGCTAGATAGTTTATTGCGATCGTCTTATCGCCTAATTAACCTTTTTTTAATAATGAAAACAGATAACAGAGAGTGACGGTTAATCGAGTTTCTACTGTATACAGGGCCGTAGACACGGGGGGATAGGGGGTTCACCCCCCTCCCTTACAACATAAAAAGTATATAAATTTATTTCAAATATTTAAAACTACTAATATATTTAAATATTTTATACATTTTTTTTTATAAATTTTTATCAATAATAGTAATAGATGTTTGTGTTGTTATCGGCTATAAGTAAGGTATTTCGTGTATCGTCGAATTGTCGCACTGACAAATCACAATTACCATAACTATTACTGTTTTTTTACTATAATAATTGATAATACTGAAATTTAAGGTAACATTTTAAGTGTTGACAGTTAAAAGTTAAAACTCGTGTTAATTTTTTTATCTTGGTTGAAGAGTGAAAGTAAATATACAAAATGGAAAATTTAATGAATCCTAATAAACTGGACGAACCATCAAAATAAAAATATAAAAATATAAATAATGTGTTGTTTTTTCTTAATTTACTATAACATTTTATTATTCTAATAACCACCCTCCCCCCCACCAAAATTTCTGTCTACGGCACTGGCTGTATATATACTGTTATTGCTGTATACTGTATATTATATGGGGCGAGAAAAATAGAAATAAAATTCTCGAGATAATTGTGGTAAAATATCATCGGCGACATCAAGTTGATTATTTTAATAACTTGCCCTATATAGTTGTTTATTCCAAAAAGGGGTTCAAAACTGTTTTACGCATCATGTCAATTACAGACGTAGATAACGTGATACGAGTATAATACGTATAACATAGGACCAACTATAATGACTATGCTGTGTGATGATGACGAGGACGGATAACACTGCGCGTGCCTACATAATACACGGACGTGTTTTGTACGAATCCAGTCAATAGTCGAACGAGCGAACCACGCGCAACGGGTTCGGCTGTGGGTGGTACCGTGGTGCGTGCACGTGGCGCTGTAGTGTGTTCCCGCAGTCGAAAAGGCATCTGGTCGCGAGAAATTGATCGACGGCGATTTGTTTCGTCGAAACAGTGACGTTCGCGTACACGTCCAGCGGAATAATATCGTGTTATGTCCCAAAAATGTATTGTACGTGTGCGCACGGGGTTTAGGGGAGAACCGTCGATGTGTGTATAAAAGCTAATGGCGTCCGACGTAAATAATTAACAGTTTTCCGTGTACGGTGGCAGCGGACTCTCAATGACGGATGTCAGCGGCACCGTATGTACACGCACTGCAACTTGTTCAGTCGTGTACTGTACTTGCATATTATTTTGGGTGTGTTCCACGGCTATAGATACTATGGTTGCGCGACGGCCCTATAACACTGGGCTGCAGTGAATATAGCGTCCAAAAATGTTCTTATCAAAATCGACAAATACCTGCTTGCTGCTAGAGATCCTTGAGGATTATTTGTGTTTATAAATGTTATGTCATATTATAAATGTTCATACGTATATCTAAAGGTAAATCATCAAGAAGTAATTGCAAGTCATCATGTAAAAAATCTAAGTATCTTTTTCCGTCATAGAAATGAGGCCCAATAGTAACTCACCACCAATCATATCAACACATACATTTGTACCCCAACATGTTTGGAAGTTTGTAGGAACAGCCCAGTGAGGATTCTCATTCGACCAATAACGATTATTTTGCTTATTTAATATTCGATTATTATCTAGGAAATTTACTTAATCAGTTCACAAAATATGATTAATTAATAATGGATCATCCTCAGACGTCACCATAAACCAAGAAATACAATTGAATCTTTAAATGTATTTTTAATTTTTTTGTAATTCTACTTAGCTCTAGTTTTGTGAATTTTGGGTTTAGTACACAAGTTTATAAATCAAAATGGCTTGAAAAAAATCGATAAACCCAAATATGATATTCAAATTATGGGTTGCCATTTAAAAAAATGTAAGTTATATTGTGCATGCGCAAGATACATGAGTTAAAAAATTATAAGTCATAGAAATTTACGATCCATTAGTCTAGTTTAATGTCCCGCAAACAGAATTGAAAAATATTTACATGGTAATGAGTGGAAAAGTGACCCCTGCTTTTTGGGATACACGGTATATATTTAGATGTATCTATAGCCGTGACTATTACTAAATATACTATTGATATCATTATAAATAATCCACTGTGCCAATGGGGGCGCTGTTATTAAGCAGGTAGTTCACAGAATATATGATTTGTCTAATTTGATAAGAACATTTCATTCCGTTTTTTTCTACTTTTCTAGTATCGTTGCGCAACCATAGTATCTATAATAGCCGTGGTGTAGTGTTTTATACGCACTGTACAGAGGTCCGAAGTAACGATAACAAATGTGCGACACACCCGAGAACGGATATAATATTTATATGGAATAGAAGAATATAAAACGGTATGTGTATGATGGTAAAAATCCCCGAACGCAACTATATTATATACTTTCTTCCCGCGCTGACGATGTGGTCCTGCGAACACATTTTTAATAGAAAATCGTCCGGGCCAGCGGTTCCAAATGGAATCGCTGTAAAAATATATATACATCGTATATAAACAATGCGAAACAAGACAAAATGCGCGTCACGCAAAACTCCTATGGTTTAGTACAATAACAACAACAACAACAACAAAAACAAAACAACAATAATAATATTCGTCCTTTCCGAGCTCTTCCCACGACTTCTCCGCCGGCTCACTCGCATCGTCTTCGCACGACTTTACACTTATATTCAGGTTTGTCTAGCACTGCAATACTACGTGCCGAACAGTTATATTTTAAGGCCATTGCATCAGGAAAAATTCGGATTGGCGGGTTTGTAGGGACATGTACACTATAGTTGGGTAGTCATCATTTTAAATTGTACACGATTTATAAGTATATAAACTTGGTTGAAACAGGTAGTATACACGGTATACCGGTACACAAAATACGCGTGTAGAGTAACTCAGTAGGTATACGGTATTATGCGATCTACCTATAGTACCTATAACTACTTACTACAACTGCTACTATTTTTTTTTTTGTTTTTCAATCCGGAGATTGGTTTTTAACAAATGTTTTTAATAAATGACTTCTACATTTTTCTCTATCATTCGCCATATTCTTGAGCTACTTGTAGGAAGCGACTCCTGCATCCTGCATTATTTGGCTAAAGTATCTCGTCCTAGGTCTTCCTCTTAATCTTTTACCCTCTATCATACCCTCAATTATTATTCTATGCAGTTCATCTCCATGCCTCAACGTGTGTCCTAACATTTGCCATCTCCTTCTCTTTATGGTGTCTATCAATGTTCGTTTTTCATCTATTGTTCTCAGGATGTCTTCATTTGATCTTCTATCAGTCTAGCTTATTCTCTGCATTTTTCTCCAACATTACAACTCGAGAGCTTCTAACATATCTTTTTCTTTCTTGTTAATTACTACTATAGCACTTTCATAATAATAATAATAATAATAATAATATTATTTATTTTGTATTTTATCGTAATAAATTTAATATGGTTTATACATTTTAATGGAAAAAGTAAAAAAAAAAAAAATGTAAAATCAAACCTTATAGTAATGGTGGTAGTATGATACCGGGTGGTTGGTCAAATCAACACGCCACTGAATTAATCGTTCATAGACTTCACGATATTGTACAATATCCACACAAGGCTGTAGAGCCGGGGTCGGCAACTGGCGGACCGCGAAAGGCAAAACTCTGGACCTTGTCAACTGTAGTACTTCACTATATTATTTATTGTAATAGTATTATTATTAATAGAGAATATTTATTTAATCTATATTATTTCTTCTTATTATTCGTTCAATAGGTTGAGTAAAAAACACATAATTGACATCGAAAATAGGAAGTTTATAAACGAGTGGGCTGAAAGGGTTGGAGTCATACCAGTCTGTTTACTTTTTAACTGGACCTTATTGATTAATTATTTTAATCTTTAGGACTCCAATAGAAATTACTTGTCGACCCTTGCTGTAGAGTATACGGTTATATAGGTCTACGCGGCGAGAAGGGTTGTCGTTGGTGGTGATCCGCACTCGATTGTCAGTCCTGTGTCACACGTGTGAGATTATGATTTTCACGCGCGTATATTATCGAGAGAAACAACGGTCAAAAACGAATTGATCACGGAACATATTATATTTTGCTGGACGAATATACGGGTGTGTTATATCCCGAATTTACACCACTACGTACGATATAATTATGATTATTATTATTAGTGTTTGCACTGTTTGCACTGCAGTGCCGACTTGAAATTCGGGTCAGTGTTCTGCCTACATAATATTATATGGTAGTGTATAGTTTTAGCAACACGTTGCCAACGAAAATCGGATAGTAATTTCCATAACATTACGTATATTAAGTGCACGACGACGACGACGACGACGCGTATAGAAGTTAATCTACATAAGTGTACTGGAGATTTGTTGGCCAAAAACCGTTTTCACAAAATTCATGTTTTGGACGTTTTAATTATAAATGTACGTTAAAAGAACAATATTTACACTAAGCCGAAACGGTTACAAAACTTTGGAGCGTAACACTAATAAAATACTGTTATTATTTATCATTGTCGTAGTATATATACTATACGTAACGGTTCGATGCTTGATAATATAAAGAAACATTCAAATTTTCTGCAATTTTACGAGTATAATATTATATGGAAATTCTTTAAGGAAAATTTTGGAACGGCGAGGTCTTCAATACAAGTTTATAATATTAGTTATTTATTCATTCTAGTTTTTTTTTTTTTTTTTAGCTTCCAGTATAACTATTTAAATTCATTCTGGTTAATCGTGCTTAATTTATTTTATAGTCTCGACTACCGAGGAGATCGTTGAAATTATTATAGACGATTTATTTTTCAATTTGTTTGTATAAAAATACGAAAACTGTTTGACCATTTGTTATAAATATCATAAACTAAAAAGCTATTAAAATACATTCATTAAAAAGTAATACACCGACTATTATACTTGGTAATAAATGATTATTTAAAACATGGTATTTTTTTTTGTTTACAATATTATGACCGCAGTAGGGGTTCTTTTTGTATATATATATATTTATATGGCGGCACGTAATAGTTTTTGTATAATGGCGGTAGATAATTTTTGTTGTACCTTAGTGGTGATTTTCTAATAATTAAAAACATTTTAAACCTTGTAAATATTTTTTAAATATCAATTTAAAAATCGTTTACATGACGAGCAGTATAATAATAATTTGAATAAAATGTATTTACGTGTTACCATATACAAATTGGTAGAGTAAAGTCAACTAACTACACCTTTGTTTTCTATTAAATAGTATTTTTTTTTATATATATACACAACGAATCATGTTTGAAATCATTATGATATGCAAATATTTGACATTTCATGTGAACTCCTAATAAAATACGATAAAACTTGCTGTTTTCAAAATGATTATAAAACCAATTTGGAAGAAAATATTATTGTATTCATCCGTTTTTTCTATGGATACAATTTCGTGATCAAAAGACCGACAGTGGAAAAATGCCAAGATTTTATTAAATTAATATCTGACTTTAATTTTGGGAAAAATGTAAACAACACAATATTGTCATTGAGAATCTATGATTTATCAAAAAAAAAAATATTTCTAACTAATAGAACGTACAAAGATAAAAACAATATGATTCGAATATAAAAAATATTACGGGGTTAAAAATAATGTGAATATTATGTGATGTGTTTGAATTATTATTGTTGTATATTTTATTTATCTAAATAAAGGTGCAGTTGCATGTTTTTGTTGTTAGGAATACTGTTGTTTATTATGTTTGGCCAAGAAATAATGAAAAATTGTCTTTTATTTAAAATGTACAAACGTCAACATTGCAGAAGTTATTTGCTTTGCCAATTTTCGGACTCTCCTGTCTGGTCTTGAACCGCATAATCCCTGACCCGTTCGGGTTGTCGTTCAATTTAAATAAATTTGCATCCTCCGGCAGGGGTTTTTTTTTCTTCCCGTACACTTAAGTCATAGCTCACTACGCAAACAAGTGGACGTGATCAGAATGAACCGATGACTTTGGCCGGACAGAATTATTATTTGCCCTCTGTTATTCCGCTTGTGCTTCTCCCGCTTCATGCCGCCATTCTTCCTCTCTTTGAATTTATATTTCCGTCTCGTCAAAAAAGCCTCCCTCTGACCATTATTCATTACAATGCAATGTCCTATTGCATCTTCGAGATGGATATCGGCCAAAATAAATATTAAAAAAAATTTAGACAATCGATTTATTGTTTTCGTTTTGTAGCTATATCATCTCTTTGTTAATTAATTAATTGTCTGTTTATTCACGTGGTCATGATTATCATTTTAGTTATAACAGTTATATGCATAGAAATTGTTTTCTAAATTACATACGATTTCTGAGAACATCGTACATTGCAGCTCATTTGTGAGAAATAACACAGATGTCAAAATATTTTATTTTATTTAAAAAAAAAAAATTTTGAATTTAAAAATAATACGCTGTTACAAAATGATGTACTTACTCATTACTTCCTACAACTAATTTATGACAGACAATTTACCGATAGCAAAGTCATTTTGAAATTAGGTTATTTTGTAATTTTTCCATCAACTAAAATATATGTGAAAATTATTATTATATTTTATATAATAATATAATATATTCTGGATTAAACATTTTTAAATAAAATTATAAGGTTTCGTGAAATTATATTTACCATTTTCGTATTATTAAATATTCATATATAGTAGGTATAGTCTTATAGATTTCGGTTATTTTATTGTATAAAATGGAAAATAACACATATAAATTATTCACATTTGGTGGAAACTACATAGATACGTGAAAAACTTAAAACTAAATATCTATTTAATACATAAAAATAAATTATAATTTGAAAAATGTTATGTATAGGCATTTACTTAAAATCGGAATAATAATAATGATAAAAATATTTACTTGTATCCAACTAGAAAATATATTACTAAAAAATAAATTACAGAAGTTGCAATGAACGAATAAATATGAAAAATAAACATACACAATATATATAAATACCATAACTTAAGAAGATATGTGTACATATTTTATAACCGTGGTTATCCAAATGTATAATAAAAATAATAAACTTTGTTAGCACATTTTGATTGTACTTGTATTGGATAAAACTAAATATATAATTTATGTCTTCAATATACTTTATTTCAATGTATATGAACATGTATTTTTAAGACGGTAAAATATTTCTACTGAACAATTTGGGTCTTGCACCCCGAACTTTTACCACAAGTAACGATGCACATAAAATATTGATTTGAATTTAACAAAAACATACCACAACTTTATTTTCGCCCATTTACGTATCTTAAGTAAAATAATGTTTATATTTACATTGCGTATATACTTTGAAACTTCTTGGATCAAGAACACGTTGGGTCAGGTTAATCACTAAATTAAATATCTTTGAAGGAAAATTAAAGTTCGCAAAAATATTACTAAACATAATATTATTGTTGGTATTATGTTAGCGCTTAGGCTATATAATATACACGAAATACATTTGAACGATACTGAGGATAAAAATATTCAAATACTTAACTCAAAATGTAAAAGCTGCATTGCTTGAAAAATATTTACATGGCTGTTGTTACCAGGTTAATGTTAATATTCACCACAGTAAAATCAAATTAGAAACGTACGAATTATTGAAATATAGTCATTGTACCTACAAAATATAATGAAATCAAAATGGATTCAATATAATTTTGAAGAGTAAATCATATACAGCGTAACGTTTAATATTTTAAATGTGATGTTTATTCAATATGATATCATACATCTACTAGTCAAACGTTGTATAAATGTCAAGTCACATTTCGGCAATCGGTGAGACTGCGTCGTCGGCGCACAGTGGGTCTGAAATCCAAATTAGATGGAAAAAAATTGTTTACCACAATAATGAAATTAAAATATGTCAATATTATTTGAAGTAATGTATTTGTATTATACAGCCATATATGATATATATATATATATATAGGGTTGTAAAATTTCATGAAATATTTCATTTCCATGAAAAATATTTTTTTTTATTTCCAAATGAACATTTTTAAAAGTTGGTTTATTGTATGAAATAAAGAACATAATAATAAACAAAAACATAGCGACATATAAAAAAACTAGATAACCGACTCTAAGACAATATATTGAAGTCAGCCATTTGCCGACAGGGAAAATTTGCATGATTGATTATATCAAATATGTATATTGTATATATTATATTATTATGTCATATAAATATGTATAGGTATCTTATATAATAAAATATTATAAAATTAATACCAATATACAAATACCACATAAATATATAATTATTAATTAATAATTTATAACCATTGACCATTAACAGTATTTAGGTAGGGTTTTTAATTCGTAAACCTTGGTTGATAACTGATACCTAACTAATAAGTTATTCATAATCAATGTTTCTGTGCTTTATCAATGTATTATTATTTCTAATCGTCTATAAACACGTTTAAAAGAAAAAAAATAATATTTTTCATTATTTCATTGAAATATTTCAAGGTGAGTGAAATTTATAATCCTATATATATATTAGGATTTTATAACAAAATATTTATTTTAATGTATTTTGAAAATGTACTTTTTCCACCCAATTTGGATTTTAGACCACTGAAATGTATCTCGCGGTAAATTTATGTTTATATCATGGTAGAATGAGAGAAAGGTAATAATAATATTTTTCTCGAAGATAAGGAAATGAATCCGATATGTTACACGGTTACGGTTGAAACAATCGCAATGTACACACCGCACTGCGATTACAGATTTAGATTACGGTCTGCTAATCCGCCGCAACGGCTTTATTGATTTCAGGATTACAATGGAAAATCCCGGATGATCGAACGCTCGTAGTAATTTTTCGAGAACAAGGAACGCCTTTTCCGCGGGCGGTCCTCAAAGCAATCGCAGCAGCAATAATTAACGCGTAAACACCGGTGACGACGCAAAGGCAAGAAGGAAAATCATGGCGTACGCCGCGCGTCATCTCGTCGCCATGCCAATCGTAGCTCTAGCTGTAAGTATACCTATATAATAATAAATCATCTATCGTCCATCATTTTATTGTTATAATATAGTATGTAAATGAAAAATCGATGTCGTTGTAGACAGAATAATGTAATACGCCGATTAAGTTGGGGGGATGGTTGAGTCTTGACAGTGGTCAGAGTGTAACTAATCGAAGACCCATTCAAATTTAAAAAAAAAAAAATCAGTATAATCAAGTAAAACTAAATTTACATAAGGCTTAGGATTCCGACGAGCAAGAATAAACGAGAATTATAAGATAATAATATATATCTTAAAACAATCGTTTTCTTCTTGAATTATCACTATTAATCTATCAATAGTTGTTATTATAATTATGTGTCCTCAAAAAAATTTAGGGCCTGCGCATGAGACTCTTGAAAATATCTCGGCTCCGATAGATGTGGTGCAGGTACTAAAATGAAATGTGTAGGTTTTTTTATTTTTCTACAAACATTATAAGATTTGTGTGATCGAATATTAAAAAAAAAAAAAGGCTTTTCCGATCATCCCGGATTGGGAGCTCGATTGTGGAGGAGTAAAGTCAGTAAAGGGATGGGCTGCAGAGATATGCATAAGACAGCTTTACCTACCTACTTCAAATCATATCCATATTGTCCGAGGACTGAAGGTGAGAAACGATTAAATATCTCACCTCAAAATGACTTTATTTGGAATGCATTGCAGAATGATATCCATGTAGTACACTTTAAATATTGTGTGGAACGTTGAAGCGAAGTCGCTTATTAAATATATTAGTATTTAAGTATAAAATAAGTGTTATAAAGTAACGTGTGAAGGCGAACACAGGGCTGTGTTTTTTTCTTTTAAAAATTTTTCCGCATCATAATACTTGGAATAATTTTTTACTCCACGATTTTATTAGAAGTACACATGACTATAATATACCCCACGTATAAAGCCCGCTACTGATTATACAATATACACAACGACAACGTATCGATATCGTATTCTACATTTCTATACGTGTAGACTTTTTACACTTTTATTGTTTCGCGTCAAAGCCGGTGGTATCAGTGGTTTTTTCGTTTATCGTTCTTGTATTTATAACATAAATCTTCTGCGCCTCGACTTTAATTACCTGTCGCTTGCAGTTTGTATGCAGTAATATAGGTGTGTATACGCGTACAACATATCACACGTAGGTACGGACTCGAGCAGATTATATTGATTTCGCTTAGGATAAAATGTTCCATCATACGATTTATTTTTCAAAATCTTTAGGCTTATTGTTCGGAAAGAATAAGGGACAAGAGTGAATAACAATAATAATAATATATTATGTAGAAAAGAAAATTTGTTTTTCGGTGGTTTCTGTCGGTTGTTCGCCATACCGTTATAGAAAAAAAAAAAAAACAAATAATCATAATATATAATAAAAAAATAGGTGCGCGCGCGAGTACGTGTATACATTATAAAGTTATGCAACCCCCTGGAGTTATATAAGCACTCCGCGACGGTTTTTTACCCCGTTTCGTTTTTATCCCAATAGAAACCCGTACATAATATTATATACCTATACTCGCGTGGTCCGTCTACCTTTTTATCACACCTACCCATCTCTGGTCGCACAGATTTATCTCGAACAATATCCAAGACAAATATTATGTATTATACCGTGACCGCCCGTGGACCTTGTTTACGTGAATATTTTTACATTGTGTCACACTCGGAGTGGAGTTTTCACACCGCGTTTGATTTACGGCGACGTGCGCGCTTAGCGCGTAATACTTCACGGCGCGGCGGCGTCAGAGAACGAACGTCTGCCGCAGCACGTGTGCGCATAATATTATTATCATACATTATTAACATGAGGAACAACACACACTGCGGGTCAAAAGGCATTTTATTAAACGCGCGCACGGTGCTGCAGGCGGCGGCGGTTGGTGTTGCAGTCGGCTTTAGATTTGCAATACCTATTCAAAAAGTTTTCGACTGTATAATATTATTATTATTATTATTATTATTATTATTATATACTATGTATACGGATCATGCTCGATGGAAAATATAACGCGACGGTGATATGGTATTCGAAAAACCAAATCGATTTCGGAATATTGCACAGATGCGCCATCCCGTTGGTGTCGGTGACGCGTACAAGTGGACGCAGCCACTAGTGCGTCGCTGCGTAATCGTTTGCGTTGCACGCGATAAAAACAGGATTTCCACACAGACCGTAAGACTGTTTCTACTGTTTAAAACCGGATTTTCTTCAAGAGTCGAATACAAACCGTAACATCGAACGTCTACGTAGTGGCTGCGTCCGCGTAGGAGTCTACCAATTTTAACATTGGTACGCCGTCCTTGTGCACAATATTCTAAATCCAACGGTATTTATACACGGACACACCGAGCTTTATCATCAACTGAAATAAAGACACTATTATACTCAAGTGACAATCCAGCAGTAGTGATCCCAATGGAACAGCATAAAATAAACAAAAAATTAAAAAAAACGATTCTGAACGGAGATGATATGTTGGTCTAAAATGGGTAAATGATAATAAAGTATTTTATATTTAAATTGAAATATAATGCAATAGGTAGTATGCAATTTCATAAAAATTTAAATTTCAAACGGTCATAAATTTTTTTCTTAAAGTCCAAAAGAAATTTTTTTATAGATTATTGAAGAGTAGCTTATGGATAACCTAGGGTTACAATTTTAAACCTTAAGTATGAACAAAATAAATTTTATGAATTTTTATCTACAAAATAACTTGCAAATTATCGTGATTTTGACATATTTTATGCAAATTTGAGCTTTATGGGCTTGTAAAAAGAATTTGAGTTAAACGATCTCTGATATTTTTTAGTTACAATAAGTTTAACTTATTATAAATCTTGTACTAAATTTCCAAGAGTTTTCGGATAGCCAATTAAATTTTATAGATGTTTAAAAAAATTTTTTTTACAAAAATCGAAAATTTAAATTGTCTATAAATAAGTCAAAACATGTCAAAATACTTTGAAAACTTAACCATGTATAGATAACGCCAATATAAAAATTTGGTGAAAATTTCAAGTTGTTGAGGTTTTTTGTTTTTAAGTTAGAGCATTTTAAAAAAATGTATTCTGTAAAAACGTAATTTTGCGTAAAATTTCCCGTTTTTTTTTGTAATTTTTTTATCGTTTTCTTCGATTTTTTTAACGAGTATTGAAAAAATTGGATCTTAAACTAGCCCAAGTACTATTTGCATTCACTTTCCTTTCAGAAAAATTGCTGTTTAAGAAAATTGAAACATTTTTACTGCCCCAAAACGTGATGACAGACACAAAAAAAAAAAAAAACACACATCATTGTAAAATCAAAATATTGAAAAATCGACCAAAAAATGGATATGCAGGATGAAAGGCTTGATGCACGACGTCATAATATTAATTATATACTTTAAACACTTTGGCGTAATGGTTGCACGCCGATCACTGAATGTTCGTAAACTTTTATATCGTACCTAGTTCAACACACCCGTACAAGTACTTACGTAAAAGCAGAAGTATACAAATATTATAATGATTGGTAACGTCATAATATTATATCTGTCGCGTAATAATTTATAAATTCCTTCGGTTTTTACACTCTTATACTAGTTAAACATTATCCACTATTGCGTTATACATATAATTCAAAGTGTACGCCGCATGACCTAACTTAACGTGCGTGTTTACGTACAAACAATAAATTACAACTTTATGTGATGCTGCAGCTGATGACCCGTCCCCTACTGTTTTTTCTTATAACATTCATATATTACACGTTGTTGTAGTGAATGGGGAGGGCCACGTTACGAAAAAAAAAAAAAACCAAAATACCATAAAAATAAATAATTGTTGACGGATTGCTGTGGAGATATTTAAATACGATTTACACGATGGAAACTAATTGTTGATTCATTTTTCAAACATGGTTTATAAAACGTATTGTTATAAATGTAATAATATACTATGGTACATATTATACGAATTAATCGAAACTTATCGTTATTAAACCATTTAAATATTGTCCCTCGTTATCGACGCAGTTCATATCCTTCTTATACTCATTCCAAAGAGTGTATGTGTATAACAATAGGTATTTTCGAGTTATTTTCCATAGTACGTTGAATAATATGACACAATAAGGTACGGTGTATCAAATTGGTAAAGGTATATTATAGCCATGTAGGTAGGCACGTTTAAATATCTATTGAATTTCATTGAATGAGCTCTTGACCGATCCGATCTCCAAACTGATTGCACTACCGCGTAGTTATAAGTTTTATACGTATAAACATAGAACATGTTTATTTATTCACTCGAATCATTATTACTGTTATTATTATTGGTTGTAATAAAATATGACACCGGTATACTGTATTAAACAATAATTTATTCCGAAACCATTCCAAGACACTTGTCATTTTTGTTGTCCGTCGAATGTCGTTAGATTGAAATGTCATACGATAACAAATACGTATTTTATACGCGTACCCTTAATATAAAAATTAACCGGTCAAAAATACGACTTTTTATTTATATTCACCGGTCGCATGAATTACAAACATTGGTTTAAATCGTTTTGATCCGAGTTTAGCAAAACATTAATGGGGTTTTTATTTGCAACGACGATAATACAACGGCTTTCGACATGTTTATATACGGTATAATATAATGTATACAGCGAAAGAATAAATACACTTAGTTATTTTACGACAGTTTGTCTGGCACTGAACGTTTCGGATCGATTTCTCGGTCATGTATATTGTATATTTGTATATAAATTATAGCCTTACGATTTGTACTGCGTTCGTTCCGTATAGAGATATAATAACATTTCAATTCGTAAATCAATTTTAACCGAGACCATTAACGTCGTGTAATTACACTCCGTGGTATATACCGTTACTTATTAAATGGAATAAAAGTAATGATTCTCATTGTAATTATAACGCGATTCACATGATATTCCCTATATTTACCTATTTTCCGAACGGACTGTAAAACCTACTACGATACGTGATCAATTTAATTACTGTGTTTCGTATATCAGCGGCGACTGCGGCGGCGGCAAGTTGAAATAATTTTCACTAATGAACAAAAATATTTACCAAATACCTGCAGATGGAGGAGGATATGATACCATTGTATATGATCACGAGTCGTGTTATTATATTGTTCTAAGGATTTACACTGTTTATGGGATTTTCCTGTAGTTCGACTTTGTGTCCCGTTGTATACATTTTATTATTAATCATATGACGACACCGTTAATTTTAAGAAAAATATTCCTTTAAAATGATACTGTGTATCATAGTATTAATCATATTGGTTAATTATTTTTAAGAGTAAATACGTATTTATACCATACAATTAAGACTACAATATTATGAATATAATAGATTACAGTACTTGTATGTCTTAATTTTAAGGAAGCCATATCATTATATCAAAATAAAACTGTTTAAAAATGATGATAAACATTATAAAATTAATGTGTAGTCGATTTAATTAATTTAAAAGATTCTATATTCATAACTTAATGAGTAAATTTCATAAGCTCCAAATCATACCCATTTTCCAATAAATTCTTAGTTGTTTTTCATTAATATTAAAACATTTTTTTCTGGATGTACCGATGAAGTGCATATACTTACGGGACGCATTTTATTCCAATCTCTCAAATCTGTCTCCTGTTAAAATAAGTACCGTTTTTTCCTTGATGTTAATGTTTATAATTTAATGTGCAATAAAATCTGTACTTCACAATATAGTAGGTTACTTTTGGATGTTTTTTTATAGAATTTTAACTGATATATTGTACTATCATAGAAATGTATTTGAGTATAAATATTTTACCCGTTTAAAAACATTAACACATTTATTTCGTTGTTTCAGTTAGCAAAAAAAAAAAAAGTAAATAAAAAAGAAGAGTTTCATTGGTAAAACGTGGTAAACCACGGTCATGTTTACATCATACGTAAGATAGTTTTGGTGGCTTCGGAAATGTATGAAAGGCTTGAGCCCGCTAAGATCCATCTTTCCCCAATCACCGTCAATATAACACGCAACGATAATTAAGTTGAAAATACATTTTGTAAACTTTAAAATTTTAAATGCGTGACTCGTTTTACATATAAATGAAAACTTTAACTAAAATGGTTGAAAAGATGTTTCAAAACTAAGTCGTAATATGTTTTTCATTGTGTTGATATTTTTAATTGTACTTGTTGTATAGGTGCTACTGTTTATGTATTTATTGCCTTCCTAACAAATGAAACTATTGGCGTACAATATAGTATTAATCTTTTTGTCATCGATCGCTTACCGACAAATATAGGAAATTACAAGACGAATCAATATTTTTATAGCTCGAAAACGTTATGTTCATTTCTAATTAACATGAACAATATTACAAAACTTGGTTATAGTTTTTATACTTATTTACAAAATGAGAAAATAATTTCAATATTTCTTACGTGCTGATGTATTAAACAATATAATATTATACACAAACGAAGTTTCTATAATGTTCGTTACAACAATTACGTTATAGAAATGTGGAAAATTTGGAAAAACTTTTACGTAGAAATCATTATTCAAGCAGTATGTAATAATATTAGGAGGGAAATATAAGTAAAAAGATGCGAGACGTGGTGGATACAAAATATTTCCATACCAGATATACGTATTATGTCAGTGAAGTTTAGCATCAACATTTTCTCTGTTGAATATAATATTACTGTTGAAACTTCCCTATTTATGTACATTTTGCAAAAAAAAAAAAATAATAAATAAAAAAACCTCCTATCAAAAACTCAACAGTAATAAATCAGTTCGTAGAAGATTAAAATTTATTCTACTTCGAAATGAAAATATTTGCAAAACAGAGTAATGGACAAATTAAAATTGAAATAATTATATAGTTATATAGTAATAGTTTAGATAGTTAAAAAATTTAATATAAATGAAAATTGAGAACTTTGCTTAAATTGCATGTTAATTAAAGTGGAAAGAAAAACCCGAGACAACACAGAAATATTATTGTTTTAATACATTTCTTACGATTTTTTCATTGCGTCCGTTTTGATTAATACTGATATTTTTAAATGTAAATAGATTGACAAAATCATGTTTGAATAAGATAGTGTATGTAGAGTGTGGAGTAGTACATAGTTAAATTAGTAAATAAAAAACCGGAACCGAACACAGAACATATTTTGAAATCAAATAAGAACGGAGAAATATTAATTTGACAATAAACAACAAATGGATTATTTTCAGTTTCACCACATATTGTCCTAATCAACTTTCAAACGTTAAACGTGATAAAACTCAAAGAAACTGCATATGAACCAAAATCATAATATGGCAATATCGATATTAAGACAGTAAATAATTTTTTTTACCAAAATCTAACGAGAAAAAAGTACTTTATTCAAAGAACGTTTTGTAAAGTATATATAGTTTCATAAGATAACTGAATCATAAATGCATTTTTATTTATCTTACAATATTTAACTGCCACTCAATAATGAATAGTAGTAAACTTAAACTAAATATTTTAAATTGAGGGGGGGGGCGGTGGCGCAGGGGGTCGGAGTAACACTTCATTTTTCTCCACATTAAAGCGTACCCCTTTATTTTATTCTGGTTGCTTTTAGATTCAAGTGCTTTGGAACGTTTATTATTCTAGGTATACTTACAGTTCGTCTTTACTTTTTTTTTCCCCAATTCAACCACTGATTTTAACACAATATGTATATAGGAACGGGAGGTGAATGACGACGAGAAATTTCGAATTACAAGTTTTACGTTCAGCCGACAATGCAATGTTTGAATCACGTCCGTAATATTGTACTGCATTCATAATATATACAGCATGTATATTTTAATTATGCCGCTGTGCACAACTTAGGAACTCGGTTGCGAGTATTGCGCAATCGTTCGGGCGAGTATATGTATACATATATAGGTATCACCCGGACGTCTCGAAACGAAAATAATCCCGAGAGCAGTTATTACGAAATCATAATAATAAACTGATTATTTGCAGGACTTTATTATTGTAAATATAGTTTAAGCGTAACAAAAATTCTACCGGTTATTATGGCCGGATTAAAGTACTCGAATCTCAGAGCCGCAGAACCGCAACGCCGTACGCATCACAGCTGCACAACAAGGAGTAGGTGTATAACAAATTAACAACCGAATGAGCATTATGCCAATAAAACATTGTTCGTGAATAATTCCACGTAAATATATTGTTTTTTTTTTTTTTTGTACACCATACCTATAATGTAATATATTATTATGTCATTGACATCGTCTCATTGTTTTTTTTTTTTTTTTTTTATCAAATATAGGTTTTTAAACATTTTAATCATCATGCATTTGAATTAGAATTAAAAGCCGCATTTTTCGCTTGTGAACGTGATTGACAAAAAAAAAAAAAAAGAAATCCCACTAAGTCATCATATTATTAAATCCATGCGTTAATCATATGCGTTAAATGGGAATCGCAATCTTTTGATTGAAACCAACAGCATTATAGATACATAATTTGATTGTCCTTTTTTTTTTTTTGTTTTTAATCATACGTAGCATAATATTTAAGCTTCAATGTTTCGGTTAATTAACCGTTTTTGCTTTTCGAAATTTTTCAAAATTTAAATAAATGTTTGTACGTAGTAACTTTACAAAATTCCAATCTGCGTTAAGTTTATATTATGTATTTTTTATCTACGTTCATCACGTATACGTATAAGATTATGGTGCTGTTTATAGAAAGAAAAATTGATGTCATAAGAATGCTGTTGTTTAGTCGGGAAAAAAGTTTGAGCTGCCATTGTCAATAGGCTTAAGCGACTTTTGTAATTTTTGTACACTTTACCATATTGGCAGAGAAAAAATTATTTCGTGCGCAATACGAATTACTTGACAAAGCGAGGACTCATAATTATTTATTGGCATACCTAGTTTTGCAACCATACTTAAAAAAAAATTTGAAGTATTAAACAACATTGATAATTATACAAAATAATAATGATTCATAATCTTTCTTGAAGTTTTTTAAAAAAAAATAAAATATAAAAGAATATTTCAACTTGAATCTGCTATAAGTGCCGCGATTCTCTGAAAATCATACGTAGAACTGTCTATGCTTTAAAGCACACGCATGATCGATATTGTTGACTTATCGAATGGTTTAATATTGTCATTACGATCCGAATCAACATTTGGGTGCAAATAATAAAGATTCTGTGGATCATTTATCATTAACGTTAGCCGATCATATTATAATTAAACGATAAAGGTATAGAACCATTTGTTTTAATTATTATTATTATTGTAACAGTGGCGATGATAATAAATATACAAGCGGGAGGTATACTGAACGATTTAATTAAAACCCTACTTCTATTATCTCCATCTTCGCCGCTCATCATGCATATACGTTTTGAATTAACCCAAGAATAAAAGATTTTTGTACTTCGCGTTGTGATCGGGGAAAAAAATTGGTTAAAAAAGAATCCTTTTAAATGGTTTAATATAACTTTAATGTACACAAATAATAATATTATATACTACACTTTTATATAAAGTACATAAATATGTGAGCCTAAAAAGGGAGGGGGGGAAACGAATCGAAAAGATTCCGAAAAATTGAATTCGCAATAATTATAAGTAGGTATTTTATATAATATAGTAAATTGGTATAAGTTATAAGCTGTTAAGCTGTTTGATAGAGGCACCGTCCTCAGTTAAAGGAGAGTTTGAGGGCTCAGTCACGTCCAATTTCTATTGTATTTTTTAAACTTGTTCTTTGCACATTTTGCATTGATGATAAAAAAAAATGTCAACCTCTTAAAAATTGTCCATAGATATCATCCGCGTCCGTAGTTGTCAGTTGGTCACAATATATAATAATATTATTATATTATTATTTATATAAATCACGATTTATTTTTCTACTGTATTGTCATATTTAATCACATGTCATCACAGCTGCAGCATGTTTGAGTTCGATATTATTCACTTGCCTACCCATGTTGTAGTATAATATGTGATTATTGTGTTACCATTGTGCATTATATATATTTTATATATGAAACCAATTTTTTTTTTTTACGCCCGTGCTTAATACCGGATTATCTAGGTTGTCGATAACATGATGTACTTGTATTATACGAAAAATACTTATAAATACTTACAACGAGCACGCGTATATAATATATATATATATATATATATATAAAATACCGTACGCGGTAAGTACTAGTATTATATCGAAATTTTCAAAAAAAAAAAACACCATAAAATGCAGTTGCTTCGGATAATAATATCATGACGTATCCTGAGTATTGTACAGCTGGCATAGCGTATTAAATTTAATATGAAAATTAAAAATTATTTTAATTTCGTACTAGCATATTGGAAATGCACACGCGTCCCGGACTCACGTAAACTGTACTATTATAGTGTTAAATTACTTTTATTATACTCATAAATACTTGAAGACTTGTATTACTTTAATCCTTGTTTTCTTCATCAACTCGATGTATTTACTAAATTTATCTCTATATTATTTTGTTGTATTATTACTGAATCTACTACTACTGTACTTGTACATCTCTATTATAACTATAGTTTCATTGTATATATTAATTTTTTTAATGTACTTGAGCTCACATGAACGTTTATCTCGTAAAAAATTAATTAACGTTAAAATTAAAATATAAATTAATAAACCGTAACCTTCCGAAGCGATTAAAAATACTTATTGTCGGTGTTCGCTCATCAATAATTAATAGTAATACCTTAGTATTAATGATGAAATGTTACAAGAATAAACTAAAGAATATTTTATTTATTTTATTATTCGAATTGTAATTTGCTATGTATTAGTGTAAAAGGAAACTTTGGATTCAATAGCGTTCAAAAGACTTAAGTCTACAGCAGTACCTAAATAATGATATTTCCTCTTTCAACCCTTTAATAATATATTTATTTCTTAGTTATCGTCGTCGGAGCTAAAAATATTTTCATCATATTTATATACCTAATATTATAATATAAAAATGAAACCTTATTCATCACATTAGTATAATCGAGCTTGATAAACACATTTAAGTAAATAATTTTAACCTAACTGGGTCATTTCAATACACTATTGATGTTTTAATACTAATAGTGTATATTGTAGTGTTTTGCTTGGGGAATTAATTTGTCAATAATGAGCCTTCGAGATTCGAGATGCTTTAGATTTAAATTATATTATCAGTCAAGTACATTACCTAACGCGGCTAAGACCTTGTCATCACGTTAACTTTACAAGAACATAAATACATATCGATTATATATTATTGTCAATAGAATGTGAATTAAGTAAACAAAAGCAAACTTCAGAGGCTATAATGCTACCAGAGCAATAGATCAATATAAATTTTTTTCTCTCAGTTATTGCTCTCCTCTGAGAACAATGTTTTATTCATTTTTTCTTTTTTTTTTTTTTTTTTTCAAAAAGTTTTATTGAACTTATAATACGAACAAGTAGTTTTAAAATAATAGAAAATAATTCATGGAGAAACTTCGGAAAATATAATATAGTAAATGCGATGGTTACGGAGCGTTTCATATATTATATACAATAGAAAAGTCATGCACAGTCCGCGGATGATGGCTTATAGCGCTCCGGTAATTGAACTTTTATCAATACAAATCATAATAATAAACTACTGAACGACACAACGTTCGATGGCTTCAACGAACTTGCCTGCTCTTGACATTGCGAATCCTTATCATAAGCGGACGATGAATTATTTATAATATCATATAGTGATCGCAGGGAAAACTCAAAAAAAAAAAAAAACCACAAACTTCAGCAGTAGTGGAGATATTTTTCGAAGCAATCTCTTTTTCGACAAGATTATATGTGAAACTACAATAATTATTGTATTTCTGCAATCGATTATTTTCAAATCCGAAAACGGAATATTATGAATGACTTGTAATGGCCGCACGGGATACTATTGAAAATATATTTTTCAGTTATCTTTTAGACAACCAATTCCATATCGCACCGCAGCAGCACTACGCAGCGCACTTACCAGCAACACACATTATTATCCACAAAGCTTGTATATTTGTTTTAATATCCTTTTATTCCCATAATATACACTGTAGTATGGTGTAGCCTTTAAGTTTCCTGCGCTTCAGATAAATGTAGTGTTGAATTACCCTTTTGTTTCCTCGCCGTGTGTGTGTGTGTGTGTGTATGTTCGGCACACAAACTCGAGAAAAACGGCCACCGTGGTTCTAATGGATTTCGACTTCGAAAATTTTCGAGGACGCGAGATGGAAATAATCCGTACACATTGTACATAATATATATATATATATATATATATGTATATAAAGGAGACGGTGTACAGGGGTGTGCGGATCGGCGAGTGGCGGTGGAGAGAATAAAAGCTATAAATAAAAATGTAACGTGCCCGTAAGAAAATAGTGCCCGGAATCCATTTAAGTCCATCCCTCATGCCCCCGTTATTGTGCGGTGCTGCTAGCTGCTAACCGCGCGCGCACCGTCGGCGACGCAAATTCGATTTGGCCCTATTAACCGACCGTGGTCCGGTATTTACAAGCCTTTTTCTAGTAGATCTAAAGAAAACATCGTGCGTGGCGCAAAGTGACTATTATATATATATATATATGTGAAATAATAACACATACCTGTATATATATATATACCCGTGTACACACGAGTGCGAAATGTTTTTCGGAACAAAAAACGTTTAAAATACGTGTACGGTACGCTTTATCGATTTTGAACATTCTTTTTCCGTTTAACTCTTATATACCAAGTTCACCGCTCGCCATCATCATTGCACCGTCTCATCAGGCCGGCGATCCGACGTGCGAGACCTTCGCGCCGGTGTAGCCCAAAAACGCAAAAGGTAAATTTTTTTCGATAGCCCAAAAGCGTAAAACAAGTTTGCGCTTTTATACCTTATACTACCTTAGTAGTGGTATTACCAGCTCTAAAGTCAACTCCAATTTAAAAGCATGGAACTTATACATAGAAAAAAATATTTCATGATTGGATTACTTAAAAACTGTCGGCTTCACATTTCAAATGTAATATTAAGTTACTTAATTATTATTATTATTTTTTTTTTTTTATTGATCTTAAACAAAACATCTATTAGTTGTTGCTATTAAATTAAATACAATTTTTATAATTATTTATAAATTTTTATACTTATAAATACACATTTTATAATCGCGAATAGCATAGTACATTAATAACTAAATCATTTTTATAAAATACACTTTTTTTATAAAATTAATTTGCGCTTATGGATTATGAAAAAGGTAATTTTTTTGTGCTTATGAGATATTTATTTTTGCGCTTTTGGGTTGCGCTTGGGTCATATTTTGTGCTTATGGGCTACAGCCCTACGCGCGCCACTTGGATTCAATGTTTTTTCTTTTTTCCAATCCCTTTCCCTTGCACCGGTGCCGGGGTGTTTTCTCTTCTATAGGAATCCGATTTTTATTGTTACATTCGCGCTTCGATCAAAAAAAATCGCGTGCAGCAGTCACCTAGAAAATTGCAATACAGCGCGACGCCCCGCTGACACCCCGTACCGACTCGTCAACGCCAGTCATTCCGGCAGTTCCTCTAACATAATGTTGCATACACGCATTAACTCGCAAAGAGTATATTTTTGTTTGTACTCGACTCGTCACGGAATCGAATCGAACGTCTCATAATATTATGCGCACGTAGACGACGAAAATATGAAATAAAATGAAATAAACAAATAAATACATTTGAAGTGTAACAACTTTATAGTAATATCGGGGTGTTTCGAAGCTGTAAAATTTTTATTTTTTTTATTATTTTTTTTTTTTTTTACATTCTAAAAACTTGGAGCTCGTTTCTTTTTAAACAAACGTGGTGCATGATTGTGTTTTCGATATTATTACGCGCCCTGTTCCATTAAATATTAGTGCAACGCCATTTGTTAACTATAACAGACATCGCATCCAAGTGGTTCTGGTTTATGTAGATTTTACAAAAATAATCTAATGTGATGTTTTTGCAACAACAAAAAACCAAAATAATGTTTTATCCGTTATTAGAATCGTAAGTCAAAATATTATTGAGAAAGATGTTTTCATTCATATTTAGAAACTGATTAATTATCCAATAGTTGGCAATGAACTTCACAAATTATATGAAATTATTTATCCGTTCCATAATTCATATACATATTTATGTTACACGTTTTCCAGTATATTCCATGAATAATAAATCATCGGCTCGATACTGAAAGTTAATAAAAAAAAATCAATGTAGTTGGTGAAAATTTGTAAATGAAAAATGTGTAATCCTTAACACACATCGAAAATCACGGAAAAAAAAATAGAATGGTGTAGTGGGTGAACGCGAATTTGTTTCTAATTGCGTGCAGAACACAAACATTAACTAAAAAACCGCAATGAGCAGTTGGTGTAGTTTAAAGTGGAACGTATTTACGTATTAAGTCGCAACAAACTAACATACAATATAACATTATTATACAAAGGAGAACAATTGAGTATTGCATATCATAATATGGTTCCCGTCCTTTTTCCCGAATCGAAATTCCCGAATGGTATTTTTTCCGAAAGTTCGTATGCTCGACACCTTTTTTCCCGAATCGAAATTCCCGAATAACCTTTTCCCGAAATCTTTTTTTCCGACGGTTATTGGTAAAAACTAATATTATTATTATTTTACTAAAATAGTATTTTATTTATAAAAACACGAGGAACAGAGGTCGTCGTCTAACATAACGATTAACGATTTTATAAAATCGGGTCTGTGCAATAATTTATCTTAATCACCGATAAATGGTAACGTAATCATGTAATGACTAAATACTAAATGAATTTGAACAATACAAATCAAAAAACACACAGGTACACCGGCTATATGAATAAAACAATACTATTAAAAATCTACAATTTTTCTCACTAAATAAAATGCACGCAACACCATAATTATTTGCCATGCAATTATTATTTGTAATAGTTTTTGTAAAACTCATTTTACACAAATCTGTTAACATACTATCTCCGATATCGTAATCAGATAATAAATACTTTGATTAAGATTATACTTTTTGAACATTGAGTTTTTGAACATTATAGTGCTAATAATTTTAATATTTACCATCTGGAATGAAGCATACCGGCACGATTAATAAATATAAGCTTTATATATACACTACCTATGCAAGTTAACTTTGTTAATATTGTGTTCTTTTGATGTTTTTTTTTTGTGTTTCCATTTCGGGAACAATAACCGTCGGGAAAAAAACATTCGGGAAAAAGGCTTTCGGGCATACGGACTTTCGGGATAAATTTCATTCGGGAAAAAGGACATTCGGGAATTTCGATTCGGGAAAAATACCGGTAACCCATAATATTGTTGGCTACTTACGCAAATTACGTAGGTAATAAGTTTCTGAATCACTCTGTATTCCGCGAATGATAATTATTTACAGCTACTATAACCTAATTATTATTAATCGCACAGCGTGTAGAAAACAAAACACTCGCACTCTATGGCTTATGAAGATACTCGCGTGGTTATATTAAGCATTGCTGCGCGGTGTTTCGTGTTGGTTTTTTTCGCAGGGGGTGCGCGTTAAGCTTGTTCGGTGACCTATTATAACTGGTCCATTGTTACTGTTTGAAGTTTGACACCACAAGCGAACAGGAAGAAACAGTCTTCTATTTATGAGATAATAAACAAGGGTCTGACAAGTATAATCTCGTTTTATTATATTTGCGGTGACACAGCGCAGTAATACACCACGCGCACGCACGTACGTCGCGAGCGCAGTGCTGCACACAGAAATTCACAACAAAAAAGTTTGTTTGCCAGTCTTTTGTGTCAGAGTACGATATAAAAACGGGAACGTTACCACGGTGAAAAAATATGTGTTATGATTTTTTTTTTCTCGTACACAAAACTCGGTCGGAAGAAAGGAAATGCTTTAGTATATTTTTACACCGTTTAATTATGAGCGATTTCGGTGTACCTACCTACATACGATGACTTAACAAATATACTAATATGTATACAACGACGTAATAAGTGTAATGCATTGTAAATACGTCATGACGGTTCAACGTCTAATCATTATGGTACACAGCTGTATACGCGTTGCAATGTATTGTACACAGCGCACATGAGTCAAAGATATGTTTTTTCCTTCTGCGCGCACGCGTTATTTGTGCGTAATAATAGTAACTTGAAGTTTTTCGGAATATTACAGCCCTGGAGGATTTGTTTACGATTGTTTGTTGTTTTTGGGTACATAAAACGGTGACGAGGTGGAGGACGGAGGACGGAGGGGAAATAATATAAAAACGTCAAAACCGATGTAAAAAAAAAAAAAAAAAACTCCCTTACGCTAGCCGGCTATTATTTTTACGACCCGGGAAAAACTTTGGACCTCTCCGGGCCGGGCGAAGAAATCTTGGAACTTTTAACAACACCTGGACACCTAAGATAATCCCGTATACCTTTATACCGCGTATACAGTAGTATAGTTGTATAGGACGATAACCAATGACCTTAAGAACTTTGGCCATTCAAATTCACACCTGCGTGTGTGACCGACGTATGTAATGGCGCCCCTTTTTATAAAAATCCTTCTCACGGTTCGCACGCGACGGGTAGTAGGTATATAGGCACAGGTGCTAGGACGTGTGTGTGGGAGTTTATCGATTCCGCCGTTTTGATATCGATTCCGCCGGCTATCGATTCCGCCGAACATTTTTGTATATCGATTCCGCCAAAGATTTATATATGTATATAAGCATATAACATATATATTATAATATGAAAAAAATTTCGGATTTTTTAAATACATAATATTTTTCCCAGCAGACGTCCATTTTTGGCGATCCCGACAAATTTTATTATTAGCCCAGCTATGAACTTTTATTGATTATTTTAATGTAAGTGAGATTGGTATATTATCATTAGTATAAAAAATTACAAGTTTTATTACAATTTTTATGGTCTAGTTTTTCGTGTTCAATATAACATAATACTTAATACCTATACATAATATATGATTTTTAATTATTGTAACTATTTTTTTCCCTATCACTATGGATATTGTACACAAACCACCGATTTAAGAGTTTATAAATATACTTATAACTTATAAGTTATATTAGACTTAAAACTTACATTATATATATAATTATTATTTATTTATTCTAAAAAATTTCAATTTTCTTTTCTTACTTAGCTTCATGCCACTATTCCGTCATGCTAGATATGGTATATAGTAAATATAATGTAATGTGTATATAGTGACGTTACATGTATATATATTTTCGGCGGAATCGATAGCTGACGGAATCGATGTATAAAAGTATTCGGCGCAATCGATAAGTTTCTTACAGGTAAAAAGATACGTCCGTGTGTGTATCCATATTTGCCGGGACACTAAATATTATTGCGTAAAAACGTCGTGTCGTGCACACACCGTCGTCGGCTTCTCGATCCGACGGATTTACCGCGCGCGGGCATCGATGAATTATTGATTGGCTGATGCCAGAAGACCTCTATAAAATTTGATAAACAGAAACATAAAACCGTCACGGGATAAACGGAAATGACAAATTTTTATACCGACCGAATTCGTTCTTACACACCGCCCACCCGACCGCGCACCGCGGCTGCCTACCATCGTTCTCCTTTAACACATATGTTGCGCAGCGTTCTTTTACGAGGGAAATCCGCACGGAATTTATCGGTTTGCCAAAAACACATAAACCTATTCGCCCGTAAATAATTGTTATGTTACTACAACGACGTCAATTCCTCCAGGTTATAATACCGGCACGGTACTGCGGTTTTTACCATTAATATTTTATCAATCGAAATAATCGGATTTATCAATCGTAAGTCCCCGCATCGTATATAAGATCTTGACGTCTTGAGCACACGAAATAATAACATTTATTTTCCATTCGGTATTTTTAAATGCCCCAATCATATATTATTATTAGGGCAGCAGTAAGATGTATATGGCGTATACGTCATAGTACTTTTTTACCTCTGGAAATATTTATATCATATTGAATACTTTAGGTGGGTACTTATTGTACTACCTACCATTTCTATCTGCATCGAATTTGGTTTCCATCAGATTTTGGTATTGTTTTTTTTGAAACAGTATATCACACAAAAATTACAATTTTTTCATGTTAACATATATTTCTATGTTTATACAATTATACTCATACTTTGAATATCACTTAATCAACTAATGAAATTTGCGTAAACATAAAAAATGTCTATTGGTTATTTTCAATTCATAGTTCAATTATAAAAAATAAAAATAAATTATAATTGGTCGCAATAAAATGTTTTGAGTTTCGACTCATGAAAAGTCATATTAAATGCTACAGGGTTAATTTTTCTCGGAACGGTTTTTGGTCGGTTATTATTTAGAAATTTAAAGTTATAAATTCTCTATTATAGTATCCTTTATGACATTAATATTATTAATACGTAGATAATACAAGTATAAAAGACATTAATCATTCCATACAATTTAGAGTGTTGATTTACTATTACTATTATAATTATATCAATGTAATATTACGTTAATCATTTTATTTATAGTTAAAAATTTCTATTTTTTTTTTTTTTTTTTAATATTATTAAATCTTTGACAAAATAGTCTATTGAACCTTAGCTGTGAAAGTAAAATAAAATCAATCAATTTTATTTTTGAACAATCATAATCTTTGGGGATCATTGATTAGCAAACATAATATAATATATTGTATGCCATTGCAATACCTACCCATCTACATTATGTCATCGGTAGATTTTTAATCAACTAAATGCATCAAGCACGAATGACGATCCCTAACAGCACGGCGACTAATTAATTTAGTTTCCGATTCCAATAAACGTATTGCATTAGTGTTATTATTTATTAATGTAAATACATAATATGTAATATCATGTTTAATTATGGTTTAAACATTAACCATTGAGGTTACCGGTTACCACCGACTATATACAATACGGCTGGCCGAGTTTAAATATAAATCACGTACCTACTTATAACCATATTTGTAATATTTTTAACTAGAAACATAGTCACATTATCGTATTATAATTTATATTGTTTATATGTTACTTGTTAGTGCAACATTATATTATTAAAAAATAAAAAGACGAAATACATTGATCACATGTGTTATATTATTTTATTACAATGCATGGTGAATTATGTAAAGACTAACAATTTATTAATTTTGTTGTTAAGGTTAACTGGTTATCATTTATAACATTTACAGTGATACCACATATATTGTATAACACATATAATCACAGTATGAACTGTTCTACGAGTTCTAAGAAAAAAAAATCATTATTAAAAGCTTATAATATGTGCAATTTCTTAATTGTTGAGCTTTCTGTGAGTGTTTAGTCGTTGTACGTTTGTATAATATATAGCGCGGAACTTTAATTTGGTAAATAATCTATTAACAAATTTTCATGGAGTTAAAAAATTAACATAATGTCCTGCAAATATAGTCCTTGTACTCTAAAGTATATTATATGCAATTAAGTTATTTTTTACAAAAATTGATAATTACTGTTAATTTTTTATAAGACGTAATATTAAATGGATTTACTTGAAAGCCAAAATGGCTTACGGTGTAATAAAACGAACCGGAGTGAACCGACTTGATGTGTGTAGTAGGTGATAAAAAAATATAAAAAAAAAGTAGATGGTAACTATTTAAACTTTTATGGCGACAAGAAGGAAAGAGGAAAACGTAAAAGAAAGTAAAGAGAAAAAAATCTTTTCAAAGGCTCTTTATATTTTTCACCATCCTAAAAAAACCACTTGTGAAAAGAGTCCATGGAACCCAACCTTAATATTGCATTTCATTGTTCTATTGCTAAAACCCCAATTTTCCACACAAAGTGTTTGAAAACTCTTTGCATTTTTCATCCCAACTAGTTACTTTTACATTTCTTCTCGGATTTCCAAAAATAAATAAAAGTTTAGTTAAAGTATAATATTAATGTTAATTTTTTTAACCTCCAAAAAATAATTCTGTTTTTAAAAACGTACCGTGATAATAGTATGGTATAAATAAAAAAATAAAAACCTAAAAAGCTATAGTACTTATGTCATATACTATATTACAATTATTATATACTTATAAGCGTATGAGATATAATCTCGATGACCTTTTTAAAATTTGATCTCTATCAACTCTTTTAATTTATTTTTTGAGATAAAATAGATTATTAAATGGGCGTTTTGCGCTATGCGTTTAAGATTTTCATTATAATTTATTCATTTATTTGTAAAGAAAAAATAACAATTATGAAGTAAATGTATAAATTGTACTTAAACATATTTGAAATTGGGTAAAAAACCTCTGTATAATATAATCACTGGTTTAATCATAAAGACTATTTTATCGTTGAAGTTCAGTTTAATTCTTTAAACATATTGTCGTAGAAATAATAATAATGTAGGTACTGAATTACTGTACCTAATGTAATTGTTAAAATCGATTGTATACAATAAGGTCTGAATAAATAATAACAGAAAAGTATCCAATAATCAACATAAATATGTAGTAGAAAAGTACAATTAATACATTTTTCATCGGTAATAAATAATTTAAAACTGAAAACTTTTAGGAAATACTTTTAATTATTATGGCGTATAGAAAATATTTTTAATAATTGATGGCAATCCTAATTTTTTTGTAATTTAACTAATGTAAATAGGACTGATATTTTTGACGTTATTCCATCCATTTTCAGATATTTATTATTAACATTTTTGAAAAAAATGAAAAATAAAATCCTCAAGTATAAAGAATATAATGTTTACGAAACATTGATGGTTCAATATATTATGTTTTGTATGAGCACTACAGCGTCTGAATATTCCATGTGTTGGTGGCAAAGGTCGAGTGTAGGTACACTTCCAAGACAATAAAAAAAAAATTCTACTTAAATATAGTACATGGTTGTCGGGTACTTAAAATCTGAGTTAGGTCAGGTTAACTCGATGCTTAAGCCGTATACAGCAGTTAAACAGCGGATATTTTTGCATATTGAAATAAGGACGATTGTGGCATTCCATATCTGCTTAAGAGGACTTGATATTCAAAAATTAAAAAACATTAAAAGTGAACCAACTAGAAATAAATGAAATTAATAAACAATATTTAAGGATTGTTTTGTGCCTCCAACCTTATTTTTTTTATACCGATATGTTTATGCTCTACGTACCAATTATTCAAACTTTAAATTCTGTTAAAATGAATGATTTTTATTACATATTTGGTTTTTTGCTCAATACGTATCAACAAACTTTTTATTGGTGTCTTACCAGTTACCATCAACCATCATCATCACTTAATTAACAGATAACCGTTTATTCGTTTTGTATAAAATATAATAAAAACATGTTGTATTTTCATTTCTAAAATATAACTTTATTGTGTTCAGCAAAAATAAAAATAAATATTTCAGTGAAAAAAAATTAGATTAACTGAATTTTATAATTATGACTTTAAATTTTATTTTATTTCTACTACGATGACACACAAACCAACAAACGTTTTATGTGCTCGAGTACAATTAAATGTTATTTTTTTAAATAAATATAATGATGACTAAATTTAATGTTGAATGAAATAAAAATACAGATTTTTTCGTTTTATTAGTACAACTTTAACGTTTTACCGTCAATTTAAAAATATTTTAAAACATTTTTTTATTACAATCTAAATATTATATATAAAAAAAAAGAAGTTTAAACAACTAAATCACTGTATTACACACACCAACCACACAGTAAAATGAAATGTTGAAACTTGTTTCCGTAAAAAATAAATAACTCACAATTGAACAATAATATAATTTATACGTAATTGGTTAATTTCTTTTTTGACAACGAGAACTGTATAAGTTGTCGGAAATTTATTCAAGTGCAATAACGAAGTGTGTTTTGAGCTATGGACACAATTAAACACGACTCGTTGAACAAATATTTCAATTACATTTTTTTACTTTTCCAAACTACAAAAATCATCCGTGTTTGTGTAACTGTTTGGACAAAAGTGATAATCAGCTTTTTTTTTTTGTCAGGATAAACTTTTAAAAATGTTGTTATTATTAGAACTCCTCTCTTCAACTATAATAATGACATAATATATACCTATGTATTTTAATCCTCCGACGGTCTGGAAAAAAATTCTTTCATCTGGAATTCGCAAAAAACACATTAACTTTACCACACACACACACACACACACACACACACACACACACACACACATACACCACGTTCATGCCAGTGTGAAAAAAAAACCAAAAAGGAAGCGGATTAATTTTCTAACACAAAAGTGCACTATTATTATATTCTTTGATCAATTCATCTTTCACGCATTCGTGTTTGAACGCGTTAACGCATACATTTTGCGCAATATTATGTGTGTTTAAAATACGTATATTGTATTCAATAAAGATGGTTTCGTATATAAATGAAACAATAGCTTTTATATTATGTCCGTCGTCGGTACTTATGAATTATGTGCAAAGTACCTAACGTGCAGTGCCTATATATATATATATATATATATATATATATATATATATATGGCATTTAATTGCTACAGTAACTTAAGGGCAAGTCATTACGTTATACACAGCATGTAATATATTTTCATGTGCATATTCCTATTGCGCTGCGGATGACCGACAGTTTATTATTAACTTTTGCATAATAATCAAATAATATTTATACGGTAGTTAGTCCTCTTGAAACAAAACAATATGTGTATAGAGATAGGATTTATGGAGTGATATAACTACTCTGGACTCCATGTTTAATAATAACTTAATAAACCAACAAAATTCAACATAACATTTTTCAATAAACATTCAATTTCATCGACTTAACTGCAGTAGCCCAACATAATATTATGATCTCATCGGATTTGCAGGTTTTAACTATGATTTCTCTTATACGTTTTACGTGCCAGTGGCATTGAGATTTTATTAACATAGGTAACAATAACAACAAATGTTAATTAAAAAAATTACTTTAGCTAAACATCAGATACAACAGCGTCTGGGCATATTCATAGACTGACATTAAAATATTCCTGTTTTTTTCCCCCTCCCATAATAATTGTTATCTTAATACACAATAATACTACAAAGATATATAGCCGCGTACGGTGTGAGTTAGTTTTAAGTTATAACATATTTTGAGGAGACTTAATGGTTACCTATATGTGATCAACATACATAATTATACATTTAAATGAATAAAAATGTATGAAACTTTATTCATATAATTTCAATACAATTATGTTACAATGAGACCTATACTGTTTATAAATTATGATTGTACAGCGTTTTTGAAGAAACCCATGATTGAGATTACATTTGACACTTAAAGTTTATGTTATATAACAATTCACATTATAATTCTTAAAAATATAGCACCTATATAACATGACGATAAAATCAATGTTCTAAAATGCTTAAAAGTTTCATGCGTTTTTGAACTTTCATAAAATAACAGAGACCTCTCCGAAATTTCCAAAAACTCATTGCCGAGGTAAAATGATGCTTTTATTATTCAAATATTTAACTAACAATTAATTTAAGTGTTTTAGTTGATTAAGTGGAAAAAAAATTAATTCAAGTTCGAACTACCATGGTAAGTGCTTAAACGAGTATAATCGTATGCATAATATTCACTTGTTGTCCGAATTAATCGCAAAAACCATTCATTACATAAGATATTTCGGATGGAAATTATTGACATACGACGTATTACAGTACATTTTAGAATATTACCAGAAATTTTAATTTCACAATAATACGGCAAGTAAAATAACAATTGAACCTTTTTAAAATAATTTTTAATTTCATAACTAAATTATTTGCAATTAAAAACTTTAATACTTTTGTGTTTTCAAAATATCGACGTATTATTACGGTCCAAATATAATTTTTTTTTTTTTACGAACAGACGTGAGCAGTTTTTAATTATTCATCATTTTTAATTTGTTCACTTTAAAGAGAATTTGGTTACTCCGCTTGTTTCACAGAATTTTGCCGAAAAAAAAAATGATTCGTAATTACAAATTATTATCACAATAATAATAACAATTTTTATACACTTATCGAACTAAAAAAAATACATGAAAAGGAAAAGACAATGTCTTCACAACAAAATTAAACAGATCACAAAGTATGTACATTTAAAAATTATGTATAATATAATATATAAAATTAATATCACTATACTTTATTAATGTTTATTTTACAAAAAGAACGGATTTGCTGTACAGTTGGGGGTGAAGTGCACCTCCTTTATAGGATAGGTCATTATTACAATGGATTTGTTAAATTTGAATGCAATGATAGATATCATTATATACGAATAACGATTCTGAACGGAGTTAATATGTTTGTCTAAAATGGGTATATAATAATATAGTATTTTAAATTTAAATTGAAAAATAATGCAGTAGTATGCAATTTCGTAAAAACTTAAAATTCAAACAGTCATAAAATTTTTTCCTTTAAATCCAGTAAAATATTTTTTTATATATTTTTGAAGATTACCTTATGGACAACCTAGTGTTAAAATGTTGAACCTTAAGTATGAACAGAAAAAACTTTATGAATTTTCAACTACAAAAAAACTTGCAAATTATCGCGATTTAAATATATTTTATACAAATTTGAACTTTATGGGCTTATAAAAAAAAATTTGATCGAAACCATCTCTGATATTTTTTAGTTACAATTAGTATAACTTATAATTAATCTTTTAATACATTTTCAAGAGTTTTCAGACAGCCAAAAATATTTTATAGATATTTAAAAAAAAACTTACAAAAATCGAAAATTTAAATTGTCTATAAATAAACCAAAATATGTCAAAATACTTTGAAAACTTAAGCATGTATAGATAATGCCAATATAAAGATTTAGTGAAAATTTCAAGTTGTTACGGTTTTTCGTTTTTGAGTTAGAGCAAATTTCAATAACCGATTTCATTTGTCAGTCCAGAATATTATACATTATATTATATTTTACATGTAATTTTATATCAATATTCGCTGTTCAAACGCTTATAAAAAAAAATTGTGCCTATGGATTTTAAAAATTTTTGAATGACAATAATAACTACTTCTGTCAAATCTTTTGTTAAATTTTCAAGTATTTTGTATAAGTAAATTTTTTTTTATCACCGATTATAAAAAAAAAGTAAAAAATTCGAATATTTCAAATGCCTATAAGTGGTTTAAAAATCTATATAATATTTTGAAAAAAATATGACATAGAGGAAATGCCTATCTTAACAACTGGTAAAAATGTTAAGTTTCTGCGGCTCATACTACCAAATAAGGTATCCTCAGACACAAAAAAAAAAATAAAAATAAAATAAGCACATATCATTGTAAAACCAATCGATTCCATCAATCCGTTTAGAATCTAAAATGTATTTTTTCACCAACTCACCAATTAGACTCTTCAAAGTTACTATAATATAAATACAATTTTTCATTCACTGGGATAAAATTTAAACTTTGAATCAATTCGGAACGTTTATAACCATAATACGAAAGGAAATTTTGCATTGCAGTACGAGCTAAACACTATGTCCGAGCTACTATTCACTAAATTTCTTCGATGTGATGATACACTTGACGAAAACAATATTCTGATAAACTACTGAAATATTTATCTATCTCAACCTACATGTATATAAATAAACGTGCGTTATTTGCTGAATTATATTCTACGCCAGGAGTGGCAAAATTGTGGCTCGCGAGCCTCATGCGGCTCTCATCATAATCGTATGCGGCTCGCGGCGGTCTTAATTTACAAAAACCAAAATTTTGATTTTTTTTTTTTTTGTATGAAAAAGTACAGCTTTTTACATTTTAATTTTAATTCTCGTTTTTCTTCTTCATATTTACATTTAACCGCTATTTTAGAAATTTACATCGTAACTAACTTCCACAATAGGTATCGGTAAAATGTTACAAATATTTTACAAACTAACCTCACACAGATTATTTCAACAACGATATCATTATTATAATTTCATATTTCGTATTTTAATATGTTTTTCGTATGTTAACTATGTTTATTACTTTTGTGGTATAAAAGTACGAATTAGATAATTTGGCTCTTGATATAATTGCATTAATACATGTGGCTCGCGTACACAGTCATGTTGACCACCCCTGTTCTACGCGATGGATCTCCAATACGAGCTTTGGATATAGCTGAGTATAAGTGCGTTGATTACAACGTTTACATAAATTCGAAATATGACTAAAGTTTATATATACGACGGCCAATGCAATACATTATTTTAAGTTTGATGATTTCAAATTTTTTATTTATTTTTTTTTTTATAATCAAAATTTGGGAAGTCTTTATTTTTACTTCTAGAATAATATAAATAACAAGCATGATTTGTTCGAGCTCCGTCGTCGGTCGTCGTCCCTCGTGTTCGGAACATCAAACGAGTAGATTTATTTGTTTTCATAAAGTGATAAATATGCGTTTGCATATAGTTATAATATTATGTACTGCAGTGGACGGTGCACTGCACGTGAAAAGAAGAAAATATGTATGTGCAACGCACACACAATTCTGTACAAAAGGAAGGTAATTTTGCGGTGGCGTGTGTATACCATTGCTAGATTCCACTCGTTACCCGACCGCATCACGCGCACGTGTACGTACTAGTTTGTATATATATATATATATATATACATATAATCTCCGGCCCGCGTCTTTGATCTCTAATCATGTGCTCTCGGGCTTTCCCGTAATCATTTCATAGCATTTGTCCCTGCAAACAGCCCCGGGTCAGCCCGCGATCCCGTGCAGCCACGGTGTGCACATGCAAACATTTTTAACGTCCCTGCGAAAACGGCGAAGGACGCGTGCAGGAGGTGGAATAACCACGGGTCTATTGTGTAGCAGCCCGCTTCGTTATCTACGTTATTAAGTTTAACCTCCGAGAATTCTATATCATGTTTGTGACACGCGTCTTTGCGCGGAGAAAGAGACGGAGAAAAATACGGAGAACATATTATAAAGAGAGAAATGGATAGAAAGTGTAATTGTGGGAGGGAGGAGGTGAGGGAGAAGGAAAAGGATAAAATAATCCTAACAGAGGTATATAATGCGAAGTGCGTATTCGGCAACGTTAAAAGCGCCTGCAGGGAGGATATTTGCCCTGCAGAGATTTCGTAGGAATCGTTGTCACAACGCGATGTTTTAATGAAGAATTTCTTGAATATGAAATATAACTAAAACTATAAAATATGAAATGTTCAGTTAAATAAGGCGATAATATTATTTTTGATCAGTTTACTAAAGGTAACAAAACTATAAGGTCTACAAAATGTCAGTAATTGGTTAGTGGAGTAATATATAACTTATAAGTATCAATGTATTAATTGGAATTACAATTTATTTAATAAAAAGTATAAAATACAAAAAAAAAAAAAACAGTATTATGAATACTGATGGTAGGATAATAATACTGAAATAGTATTACTATTGGCACTAACAAAAATCACACTTTTGAATTATTCCTTTGAATGAAACTAAATTAAATTTAGTTTCAAGTATATTTCATTCATGAACTATATACCTAGTACTTGTATTAAATACACTAATGTAAAATACCTATGTTATTTAATCGTTTTTATACTACATTAGTGTATAGGATTTTGTATAGGTATTAATACAATATGGGTTGATAACGTTTTGGATTTTTATTTATATTATACTACAACTAGTAGAATATACCAACATTTGGTTAGAATATAGTCCAAATATAATAATTAAAATTTTGATTGGTGGAATTTCATGTTGCGCGAGCCCTTGTTTGTATAAACTCGTGTGTTTCGGTTTATTAATAATATTAATAATAACAATACATATTGTCAGTTGCAAGTGGAAGCGAAACGGCAAGAGTTAAATGAATAAAAAAAAGCATATTAACCTCGCAGTTCAAAACTAATTAAAACATTGGGTGTATAATTTGTATGAAATACGTTTTAAATTAAAGTACGAGTCGAAAATGCAAAGTATACTCGTAAAATTGTATAATTTTATCAATTACGTTCTCCGTAAAGTTTTAATAAATGTCAATGAATTGTTGCTATAACACTCGGCCGTTCTTGTCGTTAAACTTTAAGGAGTTAAGTTAAACTGTTCGGTAAATCGATATTAAGCCTATAAATATGTATAGTTTATATAAATAAATGTACAAAGAGGTGGTTCGTTTTATTTTTCATGTATAGATATTGCGTGTGATAGTTCATGAATAATATTACCGTTATATAGGTTTTGTGTCTTTTGCAGTTACATACATGGAAAGATGTGAATGGCCAAAACATACTATATATCCAAAATCCAGAATCATTTAATTAAATTAAAATTATATATTCGATTAACACATAATATTATAATAATATACGGTTCGATAGTCGCGCGTTGTAAATTATATACACACAGTGCAGTTTGACTATGAAAGTCGGGGTTTGACAATTCCACGTAAGACTGTGTAAGGGGGAGGGGAAAAAAGGCAGATCCATCCGCGTGCCATAGTTTTGTAAAAGTGCATTATTTAGAATTTTTAGGGCATCATAGCATTTTTTTAAGGGCATTTTTTTGGGTTTTATAGGGCATTATATTCCCAGTCCTAATTATAATGTATTGTATAATGAAGAGACAACTATAAAATTATATAATCGAAAGACCCAAAATAGGTATTATTTACATACTAACCTATTACGTGAAGACTCTAGCTCGGTGGTTCTTAACCTTTAGTAGATCACGGACCCCTGATGAAACATTTTTAGAAATCGCGGATCCCTTACCAATTCTTTTTTCGAATACATTTTTTTTTTTTTTTCACAAAACATTTTATGTGATCGTAACGAAAATTATAATAATTATTTTATATTACAAATTACATATGTAGACACAACAAAACATACACATTTAAAATTATTTTTATTACACTTTATATTTCATAAAAATGTAAAATAAACCGTTAATATTCTTAAAATTTAATTTTCATTTACTTAATGTGATGGTTGGTGTTGCATTTGAGTCACAAGTTTTTGAACACCGGGCTCAACACTGGAAAGCTTTAAGACTACCGCGGACCCCTGACAAGGGAATTGCGGTCCTTCGGGTGGGGGGGGGGGCGTGGAGATGGACCACAGGTTAAAAACCGCTGCTCTAGCTGATTGTTTCAGGGATGGCGCAGGAACTATGTCCGTGTGACCGGATGATGCGTTGACTGGTACGATGTCAAAAGCGTGTGACGAAAAGCATACACAAATGGCTGGTACACAGGTATGATAAACTATACCGCGGCGTTTTAAATTTTTCAACCGTGTGACAATTTATACTATTTACCGTGTACCTTGTACGTGGTAACCACATTCACGTACACAAATCAAATATTTGGATGTCGTTTGGTCAACGTGTTGAACAAAGTTAATAACACGTTCTACACGGAACACGGCGGTGGTGTAACACAGTACCTACCTCGAACATCGAACGGAATACGAATGGGTGTGTGATCAGTATGAAAAGTTCCCGCGGTTGTAGATCACGGATACACTTTCGGCACGTACGATTACGGGCTTTCGGCACTAGAAATAAAAAAAACAACTCCGGCAAGACTCGGTGACGGAGGTTATGTATGTTGTTAATTTCGACGGGGTTTGTCGGGTACTAATAATGTAATACGTTAATAATAGGTACCCATATCGTTAGAATGGAATCAATAATCCATTTCAATGCGCACATACTATTTAATACTATGTTTGTTGTCTATTTATATTAATTTTACATTATCTTTCAATTTAAAATCAATGTAGAATAAAAAATCCTCATTTTATTTAACTAAAATATATTTTCCCACTCGTAGCTGTTCTTAGTTTATCTATTATTTATTATATATAGGCACCGAACAAGGTAAATTGCAAGCATGGGGATTTTAATAAAATATGTTGGTTTCAACATTTATAATAATATTATATACACCTGAATTTGAAATGATGTTATTATTGATTGTTATACTACCTACCGCTCTACTTTATACAATTTATATGATAATCAGTTAATAAATAATGGGAAAGGGTAGCAAAAATTTGTTATCGCCCGGTGGTGCCAAATGAGTTTATTTTTAACAGTTATTTGATGCGGCATGACGTAGAACGAAGTAATCTACCTCACTATATTTATAGCATATACACCATTGTACTACATAGTACGTACATATAAGCATCCACACAAAAACAATTTAAAAACTGGACGGTTTTTTTTTTACCCTTGTGCGCACATGTGCACAATATACCTACGCGTATTCGAGATAACTCGGGAAAAAAACTATTAAAGTCGTAAGCAAAACTGAACGGTAATAATTTTGAGCTCGGTAAGTTCGCTATACAACGTTTGGAGTAATGGACGACGATGGTCGGCGCGCGCGTATATACGATTTAGGACAAGTTGGTTAGGTATTTTTTTTTTTTTTTCGCTTTTCTTTCGCGCGGATCCGTCGTTCGGTAAAACGGAAATGTAACGACAATATAGAGCGATATGTAATTATTATAGTTCTTAAAAAATATTTATTATCATATTACATAATATCCGAGTATTACATATGTATAGTATTCGTCATACAAACGCGCACGTTTAAATGACGTGACGACGGAATATAACATTTTTTCGCCATCATCGGACATAATATGGGGTAATAATATACTCTTGGGAGATATAATCGAACCGTCGCATTCTATAATATGCAAGCGTATATACTCTACACACATTATACAGGGTGTTCCAAAGTCCAAAGTCTATAACTACCTATCGATTGTTGAATAATTTATGCAATTGATTTGCGGTGTTATTGTAGATAGTGCATAAATGCGCACATATTCTTAGAACATCATGTTAAAGTATACATTTACCTACATATTGTACGATACCGAACTGCGAAACGCACTGCATGATAATAATACACCAATACAGGCAATATTATTATTTCCTGTCTATATCGAAAGGCCATGCGAACCCACCTCAATAATTAAAAGCTTCGATTGAGCAAGGCAAGCGTCTATTATTACAATATACAATCGTGTGTACGTGACACAGGTCGCATAATATTGTGTTTGGTCGTATAACACTATACGGGGTTAAAGCGCACGGTAACAATTGATTCGTATACGTTAATTTCGAGTGAATGCGTTTAAACAAAAAGCATGTAGGTATATATTATAATATGATCAACGGATACGCGAGTTGATCGAGTTTAAAATCGTTTGAAACGAATTAGCACTTGCCTTTGGGGGGCGATTTCTTTAATGGTTTCCCAGTTCACCGACGGTTATTTTTAATTTGAAGGTTGCAACTTCGTACGTCTGGCTCCAAACTGAGAAGCTTCATTCACGGTATCAACACACTCAATTGGAGTAATACTCGTTTCCTCTTAAACTCAAATAAAATGTTTTAAACAATTTTCATTTTTAATTACTTATTTATATAAATTGGTCGTACAAAACAATCCATTTCCAATTTAATTGTCACTACAATAAGTGATTCCTAATTTTTTTCAGACTTAATTTTGATCTATTTCATGTTTAGAATTTTAAAAAGAATAATGATGTTAAAAATAATAATTGCAGGAAAAAAGCTTTGTGGTAATATCACTATAGACTAAATCACTATTTTCATTTTGTAAAATTAAATTGATTTTTCAGTTATCTATACTAAAAATACTGCAGGAATAAGCCAATTTGTCAATTAACCTGTCAACAAAATATTTAACAATCTCATGATAACTTAAATGTATTATGATAAATTTAAAATAATCTTAAATCTCTAACAGTTAGTTGCCATGTACCTATGTACTATAAAATATCATAATATTTCGGAGAATTATTCAATAACTGTTTATTTTTATCAGAAAACTAGGTGTTGGCAAACCAGTTATGGGCTTCATCACAGCCCCAATAAGTGCATTGTTCACACATGAATAACTTTACACTACCAACATCATTTTTGACATTGCAGTGCATAATTATTTTTATTTTAAATTTTGCTTATGTCCAAGACATTACAGGAATATATAGTTATTTGAACATGATATTCATACAGCATGGTGTAGGAACACAGTAGTAGGCTGCAGCCTGCGGGTAACACACACGCAATGGCAAACAATATGCGCAACGCGATAAGATTTATCATAAAAAAAATGTATAATATCACACGCGCGCGTGGTTGTTCAAGTTGTAGTTTTAATCGTATATAATACCTTGGCCTTGGACGCCCGTAATTGATCTGAAACAGAAAAAAAACTAAAAGTACACTATCTTGATCTTAATGGTATAACAGCTGTGTAATTTTGTTTGAACAAAAAGCTTATTCAACAAATTAAAAATAACCTTATTGGAGTTTTTTATTGTTTTCATCATGTATACTACATTTACAATCGGTAATACAATTTGAACAATATGATGTGAATTTAATATCATGTAATTTTGACAAAAGGATACCTCTCAGCAAAGACACTTTCATTATCTGAAATTGAAAATTGAAAAATTAAAAAATTTGAAGAAAAAAATTATTTTTTTGGAATCGATATCGTCAGCAATAATATCATTTCGAAGGAGTTTAATATATTAATGTACGGTTAAGTTGTAAGTTAAATAAATCGGCGATGTGGTATGATAACTGCAATGGTATCAGAGTAACCGACAGATACATCATTGTATCTACACAGTTGTTCCCACGAGAGGTAGTTTGGAATGTTTGGATACATCATACACAAAGGTATACATGCTGAAAAAAAAACAATACAAAAACGTTTTGGTGTAAAACGACGACCGGATGGGAACGATGACCGCACAGTGGTGGTGAATTTCTACATCCCTTAAATATATTAAAATAACAATACAAAATAAACGCAGACCATAGAGAATAATGATTAGGTAATTAAACAATTTGGGTATGAGCGAATAATATGTAATACTAATAGAATTTGCATTATTTCAGTAAACGAAATTGAACAACTACCCGTAGCTACGCGTAGTAACGTTATAACATTTATAAATAATATATATATTTAATTTAAAAGTTTTTTAAAAAACCATTAATCTAGTGAAATTGGGAGGAATAGGAATATAGGATTGTAATTGTTCAACTAGGAGAAACGTAGAACCTACATCATAACTTAAAATAATAATTAATTCATAAATTTCTAACAAATCTTTAAAGTAATTTCAATAAGAATAATATTATAGTCTTATTGTTTATTTTTAAGACTTTTCAGGTCATTTCAAGTTCTCGATATTATTATTATCGGAAACCTTACAATAATCGGGTCAGAGGATGTATGATTACGAAGAAGCGCGTTATTTAATATTTCAATTATGTCATGAAAATATATATTATGTATTAATCGCCTATTTAAATAAGAAATTACTAAGTTATATAGTTTAATAAGATAAAAGGGTTATTTTTTTTTATTGTTCGTCTTCACAACTTATAATAATGTACCTGCAATATACACAATATAATAAAATTTTAAGAATAAAAAATTCTTATAAGTAATCTTCAATTTTCCTCTCCAAGAAATGTTGGCCCCCGTTCCGAAACATATAACTCAGATTCGGCCTGTGATAAAAATAGTTCGGAAACCTCTGATTTAATGTACACAGCAAACACAAAAACATATAAGTTCATGTACTGCCGGTTTCCCCCTATGACACTATTATCATACACGCGTCAACATGCAAAGTAATATTAATTCATTGGTATTTATTACTATTTATTATAATAAATTGTAATATAATACACGCACGTAGTGTTCGCAAATCACATTCACTGTCGTCGACTTGCGTGCGATAACGAATCGAAGTCTGTACCACATTTGCAGTGGTACGTTGCGTGGGTGTTGATCAAATCGATAATATCAAGTACCTATTCCAATCATCGGCTTTCAACCGTTTACGTCTGTGCGTGATAATTATGATCACGCACGTGTCAACGATTAAAAGGTATTATCGTCCCACGCCATAGTGCTCGATTGCATACAATTATGAACGCGTATGTATAACACGGTAGTATAGTATATGAGATATAAAACTATACCGTCAAACGATCCGAACTGTTAAACTAACCGCTTTCGATTGTATACTCTTTAAACAGCGATTTTTGCATTAATCGTTTGATAAAACAACTTACTGTAATAACTGTTGCCGGGTTTGTACCGGTAAGTATAATATTAGTTTCGATGGCACAGCCGTGCGCGCATCGAGTCGTGTTTTCGTTGCATATCTGATCGTACCGAAATAATTTCCCAGGGTCGATGTTCTTCGTTAAGGCATATAGTCGGTCAACTCTACCAGTGAAGCCAGATCGAATTTATTTTGTTGTCGTTTTTAAAGTAGGGTAAGTACATTTAACAAGTTTTTATCTAATAGTCGGATGAAAACAATTTATACCAAATCGATAATAATCATCATACGTTTCATATAGTTTAAACTCGTGTACCGAAATACATGTAGGAACAACGGTTAGTGCGGGACGTGTTGTTAACAGCCAGTTGGACTAAATTGTGTTACGGACATGGACATTAAGTAATAGATCTATAAACCGTTTCTATAAAACAGGGTCCATAAAAACGGATCTGCGCCTGAACTGAAACCTTGCGCACACGTCTATGAATACTAATAGCCGGTTGTAGAAGTAGAACTCTAATTAGAATAAACGTATGTACCTGTACTATACACCGAGGTGGCGTCGCGGTCGTTGGCATAGCTTTTGGCTGTTGCGGCCGCGGCGGTCTTGGAATTCAAAAGCTTTTATGTGCTGGCTCTTCATTATAAAGGAGATCTTATTAAAAGATACCGTTCGTCTTTTTGCAGTAAACTATATTACTACTGCTGCTGCTACTACTACTACTACTAATACTACTGCGACTTTATATTGTAGCAATAGTTGTATCATAATACGATCGCCGACGAACCTACGTGATAAACATAATAATATTAAATAATAATATCATTAGTTTCAACACGCAGGTGGCGCAGATGAAAATAGTCTCTTTTAACGTACATAAATATTTATGATTTTTTTTTTTAAAAAAAAATGCAATTCTAAAAATCCAACTAATCACTTGACACTTTTGTACGACCAATTATTGGTACGATTACACACGAACGTGTACATTTTTCCATATGATTGTATACGTACAAGTATAACACACATACAGTTTAGGATGTCCAGACAGCAGTCAGCAGGCTATATTTAATAATTTATTAAAACCGTGTGAGTGTGTACAGTAAAAAATCATTTTTAACTAAATCATAATATTATATTATACAACTATTAATATTTCAATAATATCAATAATATTATTCATTATGATTCCAAAAGCATTGAACAATAACAATAAATTCGTTTTTACTGTAATTCGGGAAAACTATTTAATTTGACCCATTTTCTATGGATTAATTTTTTTTTTTTTTTTAGTCGAAATATTTTTTATGTATTTTTATTTAGAATTTTGAGCACACACGGTGCGAGTATCCCGCGTTCTTTCTGACCATTTTTTATCAATCAATTACAAACGTTCAAGAGACGCCAATGCCTTGCCATTTGTCCACGTCTCGTGAGGTATTGTTCGATTAGCGCACGTACAGGTGATATACACGCGTTGAATCTCCGTGTAATGGACGTTAAAAACGATTTTTTTTTTCGCGGTTAATATATTTTTATCTCGTGTATCCTTTATTTTTTTATCCAATACTATATATATATATATATATATCGTTTCGTCTTTTGTACACACGCGTTTTGCATTATTCAGATTTACTGCACGTGATAGTCGTGTACGCACATCACGAACCATACTGCAGCTAGTACTATTCGTATTATACTGTTAGCGACAACGATTCCTCGTACAATTTTTTTTTTTCGCCGCGTTTAAAATAATACATACAAAAATACCGTCAACATGTTTTCTGTTTTCCGTAAAATTATTATTCCTATGTTTAATAGCTGAAAAAATTTGAAAGGGATTTTACATATATTTTTTCTTTTAAAAAACTCACAACAGGGAACATGAATAAACAGGCTTCTGTATATATTTTAAACGGTCCTGCGTGTATAAATATAACACTACAGATTCGCCGTATACAATTACACGATTCAAACGACGGAAATGTACCCAAAATCATGTCATGCATATATTATTAAATAATAAAATAATATAATTGATTTTGATAATAATATTGTGATTACTATCTGGTTACTGCAGGTTGGTAAAATAATTAATATATATATAAAATTAATTCAATATTTTATTAATATATAAATAATAATAATCTAAATATAATATAATTATTAATAATAATTAATACAATAATCATCTGATCCGAAAAATAATTATCTAATAGGTAGCAGGTACACCGTCCGAATCGCCTGATGGTTATTAGTCTAGGGCTGTGAAGTGGATGACCTAAAAAACATTAAAAAATGACAAAAAAAAATGCAAATATGATGTAAAAATGACAAAAAATGTCCTAGAAAATTACAAATATTTATTTTAAATTAACAAAAATACAATTTTTTTAAATATTTTAGTATAAAATTCTATATTAATTTATCAAAGTTTAACCAATATATCAAAATATGACATAGAAATGACAAAAAAATACCCTTAAAAATTTTAAATTAAATTTCAAAAATCTAAATCATTGCATTGTACAATTAGAGCGTATTTATTAAGTTATCGGCATAATGGTCGACAAGAATCAATAAGAAGTGAACTAGTGTAAAATCAGTAAAAATGACTTAAAATGTGGGAAAATGACCTAAAAATGTTAAAAAATGACTTATAAAGTAAAAAACACCAATAAAAATTAGTAATTCAAATTCACATGATAATGAAACACATCTGTGGTCAGAAGAGCATCGTCTACAACGTTCCAAAAAAAAAAAAATGCAAAATGCATCAACTTCCGAGCCCTAGTTATTACTTTATTATATTATATTTGATACTTGTTATGTACCTATACTTGCGTAAACGAGAATCGTATTATACATTATAATCGCAACGAAACAACAATACGCGTTTGTACCTATGCTTTACAGCTGTAGATTTCGACACCAATGCAATATTATTTATTATTAAATTCAGAATCGACTAAAAGTTTTGTTTTTCGTGAACGCTGAAATAACGATTATTATTATCTATGTATTGTGTCACATCAGCAGGGCGCAGGGGGTGCGTGTTAAATCGATGAAATCCTAACAAATATAGGCTGCCGATCTCTGTTAGATAATGTTAATAAATGAAATCGGTGTGAAATCGTGGTTCGACGGGGTTCGTCGAGCTTGCTGCAGTGTTTGTATATGCGCAATAATGCATTACCTAATATATATACTTGCGTATTTACCGTTTATGTAGTGTTTGACGACGCAGATGTCTGCTGCACCATACTAAACATTTCAAATACTGTAATTAATAAAAACTAAGTACCTAAAATTAAGTACCACTCTATGATTAAGGAAGGAATTTTTTTTTTCTTTCTTGCATGCGGTCACGTATACAAAAACTGTTTACATGATAAAAATCAAAAAACAAATACGACTATTTCTATTTGTGAAAGATGAAACATTTTTAAATCTAGCTAATAATAATGTTAATAGGCATACGTGACTATTTTTAACCCAAACAAAATCGAAATCATTCTAACGGATGATGAAGGATTGGTCCAAGTTTACATAAATGAAAACCACCTCGTATAGTATATATACCTAATTATGTATAAAAAGAGAAAACTTCCGTATTCTCTCAATGTTTGTTTAATTAAGAAAAAAATAAAAATAAAAAATACTAAAAGAAACCGCAAAACAGAAAGCGACGGAATAAAACGTTCTGCAGGGTACAAGTACTTATGATGTGTATACTCATTATAAAGCGTTCGTTTAAGACGAGAGAAAAAATAAAATACGCTGTGTCGTAGGAAATATTTTATAATAGTATTGTAATGGAAAAAAATCGCTCAAAATCGTACAGGAGACGTGTACAAGTGTGTGAATTATAATATGATATTGATATACATAGATTACGTGTATAGAAAAACGCTCTCTTAACGGCGTGGCCATGGGAAGACGGCATATTTCGGTCGGTCGCGTTGCGATAAATAAATATTTTCTTTTCGATGATAAATCACGCACTCTACTACGCGGCGTATATGACGGTAGTCGTAATTCCAATACTAATTATTGTTAGACACCGATAAAACAACGGGAAACCAAACGTGAATTTATTGAGAAATGTGGCGCTATATTATGTTCTTATTCGATTCGACTGTGGCCACTGCACGCGCGTTTGTATTTGATACACTTTTTTGTCGATGTTGTTTTGCGATTTTCGGGGTAGTACCCGCCACGGCGCGGCAATAAATATTACTTCCGTCCGGAATATCAAATCGGATAGTGAATATAATACAATTTCTTTACGTATGTGTGTGTGTGTGTGTATTGAACATCGATCATAAAGTATTTTTTATTTTATTTTTCACATTTTTTATGCATGTACAATAGCTACATAGGTACGCGTTTCCCAACAAGATGAGAGGGAGAAAACGAGTAAAAGTTGTTTTCCCCCTTTATATTACATTATGCGTATGATTCTTATCCACCGCGTGTTTCCCGACGTGTTTCACCACGTTCACAGCATGCAAAACTTTGGCCTCTCCTCTGACAATATATACTATTAAATTTTGTAATAGCATTGTATGTATACACGCAAATAACTTTTTGATACGATTTCTATTTTTGGAAAAAAAATTAATAAAAAAATAAGAATTGCGATTTTTACAATGTTATTTTGTTATTAACTATTATTAATAATAGGACCGAAAATTATCTTAAAGGTCCTATAATCACCGTGAAATTTCTTATAACCATCGACAGTTGAATCGGGATGAGTTTTGAAATTAACCGCGACAGACAGGTATGGTTTTAGATTTAAAATTGCACAGACAGAAAGGGTGTAGGTACGGTTTAAGTACCTCGGAGACACTAATTATATTATTACCGTAATAATGACCACCTCGAAGTACTATTTCCAATGGAAAACCTCCCATGATTGTGACGACCGGAGCAGTCCTTCTGGTCGAAATCGTGTATACCAAGACACAATAAATAAATATCCCCAACAACCTGCAATTGGTGCATTTTTCGTTCACTCAGAATCGAGTATGGTTTGTATACACACGCGTTTAGAACCACATATATTATTGTTATTGTTATAACAAATGTTTATCTCGTATTGTTTGGCAAGGGCGGGAAGTGAGCAATAATAATTTCAGTCGCGGGCGCATTTTGCACAAAACTGAAATTATTGCCTTCACCGCACGAACCACTCAATTATATTATATTATATTATACTGCAGTAGTAATAGTGTGTCGTAATATTTTTTCGATATATTTTCTATTTTCTATATTAATGCCGCAGTGATAATTAGCAAACAATCGTCATGAACATTGAAAATGAAAAACGTATAGATTTGCTCGTTGTGCAAAGAGATTGTATAAAGTGGCATCTGAAAAAGTCCGTTACATTATCTTTTTTGGATATTTTTTTTTTTTTTTTTGTGCTAAACATCGCTTTCTGCAATCTAGCCCTAGGGCAGAAAACAACTATAGTCTCTCCCGGCCGCCGTATCTAGTAGCATCGAAAAGCAAACTTTCGGTTCACGCATGACAAAAAAAAAAAATAAAATTATTATGTTATGAAGTACATCGACATTATTGCTATTATTAAAAATGTTTTTTTTTTTTTTACAGTTTATACTAGCGACGGTTGAAGCCTGGAACTCTGCAAACACGAACACGTCTTTCATCGATGACGTAAGTAATTGATTTCTACGTATACGTGCAGAGGTATATAAACTACGTTAACTCGCGTTAAGGTTAATCCAATATCGTACCACAGTACTACGCGATGGTGGGTTTTATCTTTGCCAATAACGACCAATAACCTTAAAATAGGTTTTCCACTCGGTATTTATTTATTTTCCACTGTCTCGCGCTCGTAAGTTTTATCGTCATAGACCGACAATAGTCGCGCACGCTTTATGTATAATAAACATTATTATATAGCCGCGATATACTTACAAACGCAGTCGAAAATGTTTCTACATTTTGTGTTTGATTGAAAAATGATTATTGTCCGTGTATCAGTACCAGTGATGTATTCGTAATTTTTTTCTAGAGTATACGCTCAGCACATAGACGTATATTGAGGGGAGAGGGGTGGGGAGCTTAATCCTCTCTCTCTCTCAAAAAAAAAAAAATTCATACCAAACCTAAAATTAACTTATGGTGGGTCGTGGCGTATACCACCGCGTCTTTATATTTAAATTGATTATCTACCCCCCCAAAAAAAAAAAGGTATTTAGACATATTTACGTCATGCAATAGGATAATATTGAGTTAGAACCATAGAGTAATAAAACTAAGGTTAGAACTTACATTTAGTATCACATAATTTCGTTCTGTTTGCCATGAATGTGGTAAAAAAAATTGATCTTATACATTTTTTCTAACGATTATAACTATAAGACAATTGGTAATTCAATAAAAATCTTTTTTATTAAGAATATCTGAATATAATATGATATATTACATAACTATCATCATAAATATAAAAATGTGAATTGACTATAGAATCTGCCTATGATATCTGTACAACGAAAAACGAGCCGCCGATATCGCCTAGCAATTAATAATTTATTTTACTTATGTCTTTGATTAATTTTGAGGTGTACGTGAGTATACGCGCGTATACCCACGTATACCTGCGTATCAATAGTAATTTTACAGATAATACGCTAAATCAGTAAACTGGTGGTAGGGTATACGCCGTATACCCGTGTATACCCTCCAATACACCACTGATCAGTACGTACATAAAGTCCGCGGATAACATGTGAATTTACTTACCAACGATGTGTAAAATATCATTGTAGCTAGTGGTACTAATCTTGGTGTTTAGAATGCCATATTTTATTATTCTTATTGGTTGGAATATTGTACCTAATCGAACGCTAGCAAATCGCACAATCGAGTCATTATAATTGCGCGTCCATTATTATTACTCACGGACTATATAACAATAAATTGTATAAATTTAATAATCTCAGTTTTTGTTAATTTTTAATTGACTTATATATTTTTATAGTCCGATAGGGGTGGTTAAATTTTTTTCCCAAACAAGCAATGTATGTCATCATACATGGTATAACACAATATTTCATTCCAAATGTAGTATTATAGTTTAGTTCTTGGTAAAGACAGTGTGAGGCTCATAGGTGTCTTTAGACTTTGGTGGCCCAAGGGGCATAAACATTTTCAAATTATGAGACTTATTTTAGATTCTGAACGGAGTGATAAATGTATTGATTCTACAATGATGTGGTTTTTTTTGTGTCTGTGTACAGTATAACTAGTTGAAATAATGCTTCAATTTCAACCCTTGAGGGTGATTTTCAATGGTAAAATGAATATCCTTGGTGCATTATAGAGGTCAAAAGTAAACATTTTCCAAAAAAATCGAGAAAAACAAAAAAAAAGTGACGGAAAAATGGGAATTTTTACGCAAAACCCCTCTAAAATGTTACCTATGGGTGCCCATGTTGGAGGCTCAGTCTGCCGGGGGGGGGGGGGCAGTGCCCCTTCAGTCCCTCCCATAAACACGCCTATAGTGAGGTTTCTTGGGTCTTGTATCCGTCTTTCCACTGCCTACTGACTATGCGATTGAGCGCTGTAGATACTTAAAATGCATTTAGTTGAATTTTTTCCCAAGTTAAATATATTATATTATATATAAATATATAAAATATAATATATTAAATATATAATATCATCAATGTAAAAGTGTAAAGTGTAAATGTACGTTTGTACGTGCATAAATTATTACACATTTGAATATTTATAATGCAAATGCTTATTGCCGTGCGTATATTTGTATATATATATATATATATATTTAGCAAACGTGCAAAATAATGTTTAAAACATATTTTGTGTGCGAGTGTGGGCCGTATTTTCCGTGGCAGCGGTGGCGGTCGATGACAGTGGCAGCGGTTGACAGCTAGTAGGGACCTGTCGTATAGGTACCACATATATAATATATATATATATATATATATATATATATATATACATAAAGTGCACGCGACGTCACGCATTTGAAGTTTTAGCTGTTCAGATGACTAAATTATAAATGAGCGCTAATCGAATTCTCTCGCGGCCGTATCACTGTTGCTGCTGCTGCTGCTGCTGCTACAGAAATATTTAATTGAAATCGTCTCTTGAATATTTATTATATGCGTTGTTCACGACGATTTGCCTCTGTTTAAATAACAATATTATGTACAGTTCCTATGTGCACTTGCCTATGCGTGCACGCTGTAAAATTTAATTATAATGTCAAATAAGTACGTAATAATAATATTATATAGTATGTTATGCATTTATATTTATGTTCAGGCGTTATACGAATCGCGCGAGAACGGGGAAAAAACACTGTGAAATTATTTACATATAACATAGGTATTATTATATATTGTGTTATACATATCCCGCGTATCACTCTTTTGTATTACGTTTTTATATCTTATAATAGGTATTCTATTGGATAATAAATATTTTCTGTACCAATTATTTTTCTTATATATTATGTAGAAAATGTATTTATAGCATCATTCAAGTATTGCATTTTGTTTTTTTAATCTGAATTTTGCCACTGATTAAATGAAGTACTTACAAATTGAATTTGAATTTTTGATTTAATTAAAGTTATTTTTTTATTTAAACAAAAGTGTAAGTACCTATTTATAATATGTATTATTATTATATAATATCCAATAAGTATATTTGTTAACTTGATTAAGTTAACAATAACATTAATTAACGTGTAGAGAGAATTACTCTCCAGTGTAGATACCCCAGAGAAGTTTAATTAATTATTTATTATTTAATCAATTACGAAAGATATGAAAGTGCAGTCTAGTTTTAAAATGCTATTTTATTGTTGGATCATGTTCGTCTTTAAGATGTCTAATGACTTTTCGATATGTATCAGAATCTTACGTTTCAATTTTTAGATTTTTCGTAGTTGATATAAATGAAATATTTGGTGTGTCGATATCAATTTGATAAGGTCAGTAGTACAAATTGTCAATATTACTCTCAATAATAGATAGAGCTAGTGGTGAATTTCAAAATTTTCTCGGAGGGTGCCCTGAAAAATTATATGTATTTCGAACGCATATACCACGTGTCAAATATTCAATTGTAATCATGGAGACATGAAATACAATCCGTATAATGTACAGCCATCATCCGTCAACCATTGTCATTATATTAAAATCTATTTTTAGAAACAAACTTTATTTATTTTTGGTGAAGTGGAGCTTAACGAAAGTAATGCACGTTTAAGTTTGGATGTTTGTTTTTCATTTTTTTTTGACTAGGTATTTAGAAGAGTCGTTTTGATCCAAGTCCACATCGGAATAATTTTCTTATACATCACTTGAGCCGCTTATCTATCTATACTATTCGTTTGAGAGTTGTTTGATACCGAGTTTGGCTTTGAAACCATTGTAGATAGTAAGCTAATGATCGACTGCCACCGGTCGGCCCGAAGAGATCGAGTGTGTTTTGACGATAAGCGTAATTATGTGATTATAGTTTGATTGCACGGAAACAATTTATTATTATGTTACAAACGAATTACTATAAAGTAATCACATTTACCAATGTTTTCCGGGCTAGATGTTGGTACATCGTAAGCCAATTTTATCAATGATACTAACGATAGTACGCATAAGTCTAGTAGAAACTGTTAAAAAAAAAACAACGCAAAGTGACCCTTACGCACCTGTGTTACGGACGGCGGCGGACATTGCTGAACTGTGATTAAGTTAAAAGAAGTTATGACGATAAAAATTCTAAAAACTGAAACAAACGGCATACTTTCTCCTAAATCGAGAAAAAGTTTTTATGCGAATTTTTCTTTAAGAATCTGTTAAAATATCTGGTTGTTTGTTGAACGTTTTATAAGTTTAATTTAAAACTAATGACGTTTTCGATATCAGATCGTACGTTTAACTCATATTTTATTAGTTATTAATAAATTATTACCATTGCAAAATATAGAATTAATTTTGTTTGTTTAGAACTGATGATAAATAATTGCTTATATTAAGCTTATTTCATCTGGTCAATTTTTACTTAAAATTAATTCATATAATCACCACGTCTTAATTTAATAAAAATGAATTGTTCACTTAAATAATTATTTCTGACTTATTAATTAATTGTGGTTAGGGATTTTTTTTACAAATCATTTCATAGTTCAACAACAAATTTCACAACAAATAAGGCAAGTAACTCACTTTTTCCACATTAAAGGAAGAGCAATTTCGATGTCATTGAAATTCGAAACGAAACACCAATACAATATTACAGTTAATGGGAATACAACATTTAATCCTTTGATTTATATCGGCTTATTCGTTGCGTATATTAAAATGTAAAAGTGGACATTTTCCAATACAGATAAAATGTCGATATAATTGCTTATATACATTGTCTAAGAACACGGATGAGGTGATATGACGAGTACACGACTATATTATGTATTATAATATATGTTATAACACGAGATTTACGAGTCACGCTGTATACACCATATTAATATAATATTTATTGTATTTTATGTATTTGCATAATGACACCGAGAGTCTTATACATGATCCATATACTTATTTATTGTTATGATATATTATTGTAATAAATTGCTTATGTATCATCGCTAGTTGTAACGTATATTATTTATCTTGTCCGCGACGTCGCACAGCCGCATCGTACCCTACAGTATACTCGTGCGGCATTATGATATCATTTTATACGTATATTATAATGTACATTTACATTTTGTTGAAATATGTTTCCAGTACGAAAACTCGTGGTCGCCCTGGTCCGAGTGGTCGTCGTGCTCGAGAACGTGTGACGGCGGGGCCACTTATCAACTCCGACGGTGCAATGCAGTGGCTGGCTGCAAAGGTCACCACGTCAGATACAAGATCTGCAACATGGAGGTAATATATTTTTCAAAACGGCGTCCGCGCGCGATTATTAGTTATTACTAGGGCTCGGATTTCAATGCATTTGCATCTTTTTTTTTTGGGATATCTTACGCGATGCTTTCCAAGCTACAAATATGTTTCAATCAGATACTTCGCGATCTGACTGCAACTACTAAGTAATATAAATTATTTTGAACTATTTTAACTAATTTAACATCAGGTTATCCGGTGTTTACAATCTTTATGTCACACCATTCAATTAGCTGATTTTATTATACACAACTAAAATTTTATTGGAGTATTTTCTTATCGAGCGATTTTTTAAGTCATTTTTTGATATTTTTAGGGCATTTAAATCCGAACCCCAGTTATTACGATCCACAACGAATAGCATATCGTTTGAGTTTTAATCGTGCAACATCAACGCGTACCGGCGATACTTTTTATACCGAGCGTAACGTGAATCATTATCGTAATTCGTACATAATCGAAATAATAATGTAATAATTCATGCATGCGCCTATGTAGTGTAATTATAATGTACTTCTCGCTCGACCTATCGAAATGCCAAATGTTTATATTTTATTATCGTAATTAATTCGTTCAATTCATTTTTATTCTTCATTCGTTCTCTATGCACGTTCTCTATGCCAATAGATTGTTTTTTTATTCATATTTGGATAAACTGTAATGTTCATTAAGTCGACATTTGGCACAAATCTGTGTCCAACCGTACTATAATTGAAATTTAAAAACACTACACCTATAAGGTTAAATTTCATAACATTTTATTTCTTCTCGTTTTTTTTTTTTTTTTTGAAATATTTTATTATTTTAACTCGGAGGTATTTTTTTAATTTTAGAAACCCGCTGATATTTAAACACTGTTTATATAAACTTAACAATCCGAGAAGTATAATTTGCTTGGTGTATAATATTATTTATGATTTCTAACTGTTCTTTCTTGGCTCTGGTGAACTGCATTAAGGATTAAGAGAGTTAAAATACCTTCTCGTGCACTTGATATAACTACGAGAATTGTATTCCTTTTCAGACCCGTAGTTATAATATTTTATAGTAACTGCTAATACTCATCATAAAACTGTGTAAATACTAAAATATCAACATCGAGTCCACGATTCCAGTAATCAGAAAGAGGTACACTGACAATTATCGAATTTTTGACTAACCTATATTTTCCTGTTAAAACGATAAATAATTACATTTCTATCGATATAATATCGTGTTGTAATTCGATGATAAGGTAAAAATAATAATAGTGTGACAATTTTCAAATAATTCAATATTATTCTTAACCAACGGTAACCCACGTAATAACACCGTTTCTACGATCGGATATAATTTGTCACTCGTTTTGATGCTTTGGTACTTACTTTAAAATGTACAGTGAAATAACAGTGCTATAACTTTTAATTTATTTTAGTTCGTACAGTGTTTGAATACAATTAAAATTTTTTCCTAAAAAAAATTATAAAAAGTTTTTACTGTGTGGAACACAAAAGGCTAGGGGATGAATATATACCACTGCTCCACTAAAACTTCACAAGCTTCATAGTGATCGAAAACATTTTTTTACTAATGTTTTATCCGCAAACTTATTGATGTTATGCATAAAATAATATCATATAACAAAAATAAATGGCGTGGAATTCCAAATGAAAATCGTACATTGTAAACGTATAAATTGTACTCCACATTTAACATATTTATTATTGCCTACACCAGTGTTTCTACTTTCTTACACTTTTTTTTTTCAATGTTACCCGTTCATATAATGAAAAATTATTATGGTCCTTTAATATTTATTAAGGTGTATAGATTTCTTTACCGTCATAATCATAAAAATAATATGGATTTTTTCCTAACTATATACTGAAATTAGATTGTCGTACACAAATATCCAACCGCCTCCCCATAATATACGAATATATTTATGACCCATAAGTAGTACAATTTGAAAAGCACATACTTACACAATAAAAATGGATGCGTTTTAAATTGGATAGCAGAATAATAAACACAATAATTTGCAATGTAACATTCTCTTTAATTCATTTAGACAGATCTGATAAACTGAAGTTATAGGTTTTTTAGCACTATGCGTTTTCATGCTTAATTTATTTTTGATGTAGATACTTTTCATTTAATTCCATTTTTTTTTAATCATATTTTTAACGTACGAGTAGTCGCGTAAAAACTTAAATTTTTCTTTTGAAAAGTACACAAAATTTTTTCTATCACAGCTGAGCATATAAAAACAGTACAATTTATTCTACGTATTATAAATTATACTTTTTTAATTTTTAAACAAACCTACTAGTTAAATTAAATAATTTTATAGTTTAGTTTTTAACGTTTGTTTAATTTAAAAATATCATAAATTGTTTAAAATAACACTGACAAGAAAATATCATAACCCACTTCAACGATTATTTTGATATTGTTTCTTGACAATTATTAATGTAACTGGAGCTTCACACACTATTCTAACTTATCTTTAATTTTTAATGACAATCCAGTAAGAAATCAAATATTGTATTTCTCACTACTTATAAAGAAATTAATAATAACGTCATGCAATGCTTAATTTTATTGATTTTCTTTACGGCTCATATTCCTTTTGTAGTTACATTAAAAATGTTGTAGAAAAAATATATTTTATTAGTTAAATGTAGGTTATTTATCAATAGGGATTATATAGAAATTCGGAACGTTATGAAATACTTATTATTCGTCAAATTTTAAGGCCAAACAAAAAATGCTTATTATATGTATACTTAATAAAAAAAACTAATAAACATTATATTCAGGTCCAGACATTGAAATATTCAAAACATTAATATGGTCAAATTATAAAAAAAAAAAATTTTAAATGTATCATTATTACCTAGAATTCACTACTTTATAGTTTATTCTGACCGTAAATGGAATAATATAAAAAAATAAAAAAAAATTTTTTTTTATTACTATGGGGACATTAAATATCATATTTTATAGTTTATATAACTCCTATGATAATCGTCATATCATCTGCACTTTTACAATATTATCTAAATTGTCCAGTAGAATGAATGAATCTAATTTTAAAACGGTTTTCATTAGAATAACATAATGAAGAGGTTCTTGAAAATTATTAAAATATATTTTAATGTTAAATAAAGCTATGTATTTTTGTTGTTTTTCCCACGTAATTACAGTTTGTATATGTGAGCATAGATTGTTCGATTGGCTAAATCTAGTATTTAAAGCATACTACCATACCCTAAATCTGGCATATACTCTGAATCTACGAGCATATTAATATTATACTGAAATATTACTATTTTCTGTCAACGGAGATTTTTGCTTTGAGGGTTAATTTCAATTATTAAATACGAAACTTTATTTTTCATGTTTCAAATTAGATTCTTCAAAGTTATTTTGAACAATAAAATGTATTCATTTAGTTTCTTTAATTTCACTGTACACCTATGTGCTATACAAATTACAAGAAAATAATGAAAACTTCAAAATTGAATACATAAAGTCCCTTTGTATTAAATATAATATACGCTATTGAAATAGGTAGATTAAACTATATGCTTAATATAATAAGTAAACATAGTGTTTACCTACCTATTAAATAAAATATTTTAAAAAATGTTAACTCATGTTCTCAAATTATTATTAATTATTTAAGTAAAACTATTTAGCTATCAACTATTCAATATAAGTTATATCATTATAGTTATACCATTAATGGATGAATTATGCATTGATGTGGGGTAGGGAGGTTGCAAATAAATAACGATTTTTTGTTCTTGAAAGGTATCGAAATAAATAATATATTAGACTGGGAGTGAACAGCTTTAGTGCCCTTTTTGTATTCAAAATGGTATATGTTGTTTATTTGTAGTCTAATACTATTTTTCATAAAGTTTACAAAAAGTTTACAGATAAATGTAAGCAAAAAAACAAAACACTAATCTTTTGAACTTTTTCCCTCTACTTGCTGCATGCGAAAACTAAACTCGAGTTATGCGCCTAAAATCGAGTTTTGATGTACATAACTAATTGGTGTACGTGCCTAATTAATAATATTACATTAATTTAATGATACAAATGCAATAAATCGCCAACTAAACGGGAAAATTAGTTGACTCGAATAATCTATGACGTGACAGTAGATACGTAGATACAGTACTTTTACGTACAATTCACATGACGCGTACTGTTGATTTAAATATTAAAATATTGTAACAACCTTAAGATATTATAATCAAAAGAGCAAACGAACGCAATTTTGTTTTTAAATGTACCTACATTTTGTTCGCCACGACCGAAACTCATTTCGACATTTGAAACAACACACTCTCGTCGTACGCGTAAACATCGTTAGTGAGCGCTTAACAGTCATTCGACTTTTGTAACCCCCACACATAAACACACACACACACATTCAGTTGTTTCGTATGTACCTGCTTGTATGAACTATACTTTTCTTTGTACGCACGAATTGTTTTTAAATATCGATCAACTGCGCGAATTGGGCTTGCAAAGAATACGTATTCCTACGGTGTATAACGCGCAAAACACTAACACACTCAGTATAGGTACTATACGCGAGAACGGGTAGGGCAGAAAAATAAAATATATTACTTTGGAATGCCATTACCGTTAGTCGTAAATTTCGTAGCACCGGTGCACACTGTCTGAGAACACGTGACAACCGTGAATGCGATTTTAAAGTGGACTCGTTCCGCCGGGTCTGCGTGTTGCCGACACCCCGCGTGACTTTTCCAGGTGTTTTCAATCTTTTACGAACGTCAAAACCATCTCTGTTGAATAATTACGATTTCAAAAGTTCTTTTCGTACTCATTTTTCTCGTGCCCCGAAATCGTTTCTCTCTCTCTTTCTCTCTCTCTCTCTCTATTTCTTTCTTTATTTTTTTTTTCTTCACGCCTCGCGCCCGTCGTTATACCTATATGTATTTATTTGTAGTAAAATTTGCATGCGTGCAATGAAATTTATTCATATTTTGCTCGTTTCGTGTTGCAGCCGTGTCCTGACGGATTGGATTTCCGTGCGGTGCAGTGTTCGGCGTACGACCACCAACCGTACGACGGTGAGAACGTGGAATGGCATCCTTACTACGACGAAGAGAGTCCTTGCACTCTGATGTGCGTGGACTCCAAGGGCCGAGTGGAGGAGATGGCGCCCAGGGTGCGTGACGGAACCAGATGTAGGCTGGGCTCGTTGGACATGTGCATCGACGGCGTGTGTCAGGTGAGCAAACAAACTTAATTATTAGTAGTTAAGTCGAGAAGGTAACTAGTACATTTTTCTCGGGCGAAACATTACTAATTGAACGCCGATGAAATAATAATATTAAAGTATTTGCCCCCGATATATAAACGGATCCGAGAAAGTTAAATATAAAGCTAATGAGCACTTGTCCCTAATATTTTTCTAAAAAATATTCAGTATCGTGTATGTTCATATTTTCTTCTTCGCAGCATGAAAAACAATTTTCAGAAAGATAACGAAACTATTTACTATTAACAGAAAAAATATTTTTTAAATTAATTAGTATACTGCTAATATTATAATACAATTTTTGTTTTTTTTTTTTTTGTACCTATTGTTGCTGTTTATATGTTTACACGGAAAAAAAAAACAATTTTATAAATATTAGTAATAATATTAAAAATACACATAAATAGTTGAAATTAAAATGTGAATAATGCATTTTAAGATCAATTAAATAATTAATTTAATCAATTAAAGAGACAATTAGGTTTATCCAACATGATTTATTTTACTTTAAAATTAATTAGAACGTTATAAGACCCTGTGCTCACTTGAAGAGCTATAAATTAAAATGTATATTCCGCACTGACTAAACATATTTAAACGTATCATAACTAACCACTGCAGTGTGGAAAATCTCCAATGGAACTATATAAAGCTACATAGACGTGTCTTGAATATATTCTCAGATATAGCCAACAAAAAAATTGTACGGGAAATAGCCAATGAGTGTCCCACAGGCGTTTATCGAAGTGTTTCCCTGACACGCATCGTAATTATTGGATACTGTCGGGATATTCCCTTTGTTTCCATTATATCATTTCATTTAATCATTTCGCACAATTCGAATCAACTAAACGTATAATATACAGTTCGAACACTTTTTTTTTATTTAAAGTAAAAATAAATCTACATACAATATCTGCTTTACTCTGAATTTAAAAGCACTAAACCTTTTAAAATATTTATAAATACCACAGGTATACATATATTTAATAGAACTCGGGATATAAATAATTTTGAAAAAAATCAATTTCAAGTTTTGACATGTCACTTTTTGTTTTATTATTAAAATATCAGTCTGGACAATTTAATTCCTCAATTTAATAAAAAAGCAACAAAAAATAATTTATATATACATACATATATATTATCCTATCACTATTCAATAATTGATTTAAAAAATTTTAAATTATTTATGGTTCACGGATATCTCTATTGCATTACTGCATTTATTTGTATACTAAACATAACTAGAAAAAGCAAACATTGACTTTACATAATATTTACAATAAATTACTGTAGAGTAATAATGACAATATAAACCCAATAAAACGTGAAAAACAAAACGAAATATAAAAAAAATGATGCGAATCCTATAGATCAGATGAGATTCTACAGTCGAGAGGAATCTGCAGGTGTTGGGTGAAAGATATTTCCGTACTGGTATTTTAAGCTTGAAACCAATGTACCAAATGTCAATTATTGATCCCGAAAATAAACGATTCTAAGGGAAATAAATTATATTTATGGCAATGCAGTGGTGAAGGCAGGGAGGAGGGGGTTTGGGTGTTTAATCCCTCACCGAAATATCAGGAACAAAAAATAATAAAAAGTACCAAGACGTATTGATATTATTTAGTAATATAAATTGTAATAATCAATTAATACATATGTGTACGTATCTTAAATAAAAAGTAAAACGAGTACAGTATGAATAGTATGATATTTATGAACATTCTACAGTTTTTCAACCTCCCCCCCACCCCCTCAAAATATATTCCTGCATTCGCTCCTGATTTATGGAGATGAATGATTCTATTATAGTAGTTTCTTCTTAAAAACCCTTGCTTTACATTTTAAAAACTATGTCACCAAATAATTATGGGTTAATCATTAGTATTTAAATTATAGACCATTTTAAATTCATAAATGTTTTTATTTTTCACATAATCACTGTATACATACTAATAAAAGTAATGTGTTTAGTCTAATCCGTGGTTTTGAAGTTCATAATTCTAATGGACCTTTTGCTCAATTTATTTATCGAATTTCATCTTTGCATTAAATCCAATACAACAATACAATTAATCGGAAACACCACGTGAAAATTAAGGTATTTGCACGGTCAATACAGCGCGTGATACATACGCCACCAACAAAATGTCCGCAATCCGCGTTTATTCTCCACTCCCGTCTGGAAGGAAATCTATAAGCTCTTGCTGTCGCAAACATACCGCAGCGCAATTACCACAGAGTGCACGGATGACGTAGAATAACATACATTAATTTTTGTACAGCTTCATAACGTGATATTATTATAACAATTAACGATATTATCGATAGCAACTCGGGCTTTTTCTTCATGATAATATAACCACGATTTATAACTACTATGATTTTTACGATTTGCGAAAAGGCGTTTTTATTGGGTGAAAGGGATATGAGTTTTAAAGAGTGAGCCGTGGAGACCATGCTCCAACAGCCCTTATTCTTATAAAGACGATATGCATTAAATTATAACATATTATTTTTTTTTTTACAAAATTATATCAATAATATATGTTTTCGTATACTTTTAGTTTAGTATACAACTAGCAATGAGTTTAGTACCATGGCATAACATATATGATGCTTTGTGAAAAGTTCTTGTAAAAAAGTTAACGAGAGAAATAATTATTTTTAAGAGTTTTCATTGCATTGGTGTAGGGAAAGCCTTGGATCATTAGTACTACGGGAAAATCAGTTACATTTGTATGTAAATTCCTCGGTTAACCTACCGACTTTTATTAACTTGACCTCAATATCAGATGTCAAATTACGTCAATGCAGGTTCAGTTCAATTTACATAGATATACACCACACCTTTGACATTAGAATGCTTTAAATTTTAAGAGGTACTTGTTTGATGTTTATCCTAAGTCAAATAAAGGCAATATTGTCAACTCGTGGTTGAGTTCAATCGCGTCGATCAAAATTAAATCAAATTTCTACAGTGTCTATAGAAAAAAAAAACTATACTATACTCTGTATTTTTAAATAATAAATTATTCACACTCTTTAAGAAGGAAATATTTCACTTGGTATTATTCACGCTTATAACAAGTCTGGGTTCGTTATACTCATAGAACACCAACACTAAATTCTTATTAGATAGAATTGAATTGTGAGCTGCTCATAATGTATACACAGTTTAACATTTGTACTTATTTTATAAGATATAACTAAACCAGAAACTTAAAATTTAATTCTCGCATAGTATGATTAGTATAAGTAATAGGTTTATCGTATTGCAGTATATTTTACTTTATTCAGACGTTATAATAATACAAGCAGCAAGTAATAATCATAATACCGTTTATTTTATCAAGCCATTCACGGTTGGATCTAAAGTCTCAACAAATCGATGAACAATTGAATACTACTTTTGTCTATCTTTTTTTTTTTTTTTTTTAATTTTAAGTAAAATTAGATAATTTAAGACAAAATAATAGTCTCCAACTAAAACGAAATTGTTTTATGTGTATCTAAATCTAAATCATTATTGACATTTGATAAATTTTAATGTTTACTATATTATTTAGATGACTTACGATATATTATATTATGCTTGCTTACATTATATAAATTAATCATAATATTACAATGTATTTTTTCCGCAGAGGGTCGGTTGTAATTTGGAAATCGGATCAAAGGCCAGTGTGGACGAGTGCGGCGTGTGTGGCGGAGATGGATCGTCGTGCTCCAAGGACCTTTATCATTGGGGAAAAATGGGCACTGGCTGTTCGGTGTCCTGCGGTGGCGGTAAGAGCGTCAATTTGTTTGTTGCGCGTGTACATGGCATGTGTGTGTTTATCGAATGTCCCGGCTAGGAGCAGTGGGACGGTGCAGATGGAAACATTCGTGGTCAGGGGGGCCCGAATGTTGAGACACGCTAAAACACTGTGTATAAAAATAAACTGCTATTCGTTAAGCCGGCTTGACCGTTTTGAATAATTTACTATTTGTTTTGTTCGTCTTAAATACATGGGTGGTTTAAAAAATAAACAATAGAGAACATTCCAAATAAAAGCTAAAATTTAATTTAAAAAAAAAAGCAAACGTGGCCGACTGACATTCTCTCAGATTGAACCGCTGAACAGATCGTGCTGAAATTTTACATACAGAATACAAATAACTACTACGACGTAAGAAACTAAATGAGTTTTTGAAAAAATACAACCTCTAAAGGGGTTAAAAGTGGTATATATATATATATATATATATATGTGTGTGTGTCTGTGTGTGTGTGAGTGTATATATAGGGTGGTTCACGGGAATAGAAACAAAAACAAATTGATATAATTCAGTATATTTTAGACGTAAAATTATTTTATTAATATTTTATAGTATATAAATAAGTGCCTTTTTAAATTTTAAAAAGAACATCGAGCATATGGCGTCCATCTTGTTTGTAGCACGAAGAGATTCAGTCCAAAAAATTTGAGTGAACGCGCCGAAGCAAGTTTTCGTCTATTAATGCAATTTCAGATTTTATTGCATCTTTAAGTTCGTCTAATTATGTGCGAGGTTTAGTCTCATTTTTTGTAATTTTTCCCGTTGTTCAAAAAGCAGTAACCCATCTCATAATTATTTTCCCATCAGGAACAGCACCGTGAATGTTGAAGTGAATTTTGAATGCACGCCACTGCACTTTCATTACCGATTCATTATTTTTCACAAATTCGACGTACACGAACACACGGCGAACCACTCTACTGCTCCATATAGTGGTTACTAAATGGCATTACCTAACGAATCGAATGACACGACCATTCCGACTTCCTCACATTCATCCAACGTCAAGAAAAATCAATCTATTCTTAACCCTATTCCCGTGAACCACCCTGTACAAGGGGTGAAGTATAGTAAGTAGGTATAGGTGATTAGGTGAACGCGATGGATGGGAGGGAGGGGGCAGCTTCAGTGATGCGTCTTGCTGTTGTACTCGTGTTTACAGAAAACGCGTGGCGAGAGTTGGCCGATTTCATTATGTCTGAAAGGGGGCGAGTTATAAACAATAATCCTAATAACTCGCGATGGAACCTGTAATAACGCGGGCTCGGTATTACGGGTCTTGGCAGCTTTTGACCGTCATTTGAAAAATACTGACAATGATAAAACGTTTTAATCAATTTTAGTACAGCGATGCAGTCTGTTTTTCGGTTGTCTCTTATCACCCCTGCCCGTATAACGTGATTAATGGTTTCGAAAAGCCCGCAAAGTTCTTTACGCGGATACGTCTCGTGTATGACTTTCTTCTTTTCTATTATTTCTCTCGCGCCCGCCGCGCCGTCCGCGTGATGGTTGTGTGTTGTTTATACGCGCGCGCGCTAATCCAAACACAACGCCCGGCCGAAAATAATCCGTTAAAGTCGCCGCAATAAGCGCCTTAGCCGTGTTTTCTGCGTTCCATTTATAATATATATGTATAAGATATATTGTAGATTAAAATTAACAGTAGGTATATTTAAATTCGCCGATGGTTTTCCGAATAATATCCGACAAAAGAAGTAGCACATTGCTATTTATACACTAGGTATTTTCGATAAAACGAATTAATTAATATTCATGTAAATAGTAAATACAATATATAAAACATGGGCAGGAAGTGCCGGAAAAAGTTCTATATACTCGTAACAGCAGTTGTAAATACGATAGATTAAGCAGAATAGACACTCTGTTTATAATCAATTATTATTTATAAAGTATCTGCGTTGTACCTATTGCTGCGCTTTAAGTTTGTATCCCATAATACGAAATAATTGTAACGTAATATACGACGTAGTTTTAAAAAAATATTATGTTTTGTTTTGTGGTATGGTTAAAAGTTGAAATAAACATTTTATTGTAGTTGACTTCGATAGCCCTTCAAATGCCTTCACTTCATTAATTCAATTTAATTGTTTTTTTTTTTTTTTTTTAATTAACCGCAGTTATTATTTTTATTATACCCTCTCTATATAATAAAATATGTTTTTACGCTCAAGTCTCGAGTACTATATATACTCTTTTTGATAATTACGTACGAACATCACCACAAGATAATAATATAACCGTATCCTTGCCTCGTATTTTCCAAATTTATTTTATATTTTCAAACAATGTACCTACTATTAAAATATACATTTTACTTGACGATATTGATTTAAAACACGCTAAATGCATTATTATTGAAACGCCATCAATTATAATGCGTTAATGTGATAATATTGAAATGGTCGAAGTAAATGTATATTTGGAAAACTGTCATACCTCCGTTCATTTTAATTTACATCCACCTCAATTTATTTTATCCGAAAATCGAAACGGTATGTATTATAATATACGTCGGTTTGAAAAAAAGTTGTACAATTCAAACGTGAACAACAAATAAGAGGTTTAACAATTTATACTGTGCCAGTGTATTTTATTTTTACAAATCCATGATTTAAGACGTCTTGTGTATATCAATATACATATAATACATTATATTACTACATTTAATATATTACATTGTAATGTTAGTAAAAACGAGAGAGCCATCCGTAAGTATACTTACGTGAATTATGAATCTTGCTTATAAATTACAGTGGTAGAACTTTAAAACGGCCGGTATTAACCATACAGATTAGTACATATTTTACCGTAGAGACATTTATCTCGCTGTCATTCGAGTTATTGATCGGCTCGCGCACTTTTTCTATCACATGAATCATGATACGTACATTAAGAACATCATTTATAAAATGTTACTGCTGCACTCGTACATCAATGTATGTGGACTGCTACCATGAAATATTCTAAAATTTTCATTCTATCTTACCTTTAATACGATTTATTGCGTAAACTGGTGCGTAACCAGTACTGCGTGTAACCGTTGAAAAATAATACGAATTCGAATCGTAAACCTAACTTTCAATTAAAACTATTTCACGCACCAAATAATGTGTTCTCTACAGTCCACACAAACATATTCTGTGATAGATATAATAATGAAAGCGGTCTGTACGCAGAAATTATAATAATATTATATTAGAATGGAACGTGTGTAAAACAAAACGTTATAATGAAGATACCTATGCGGTACAGTATTTTTTACTCGGGAAGCCATTGCTCAAGAAAAATAAACATTTTTTTCTTCTTATTATTTACACTGAGTATTTTTACGATGTTAAGATTTTACGAATTGATGTTTACAACAATTTCAATAATTTACAAGTCTGGATGATCTTCTTTGACTTCTAGGAAAATGTCCTGTAATATAACTATAACTTAATTTAAGAGAACATTTATCGTATTATAAATATAACTAAACAGTTTAGTCGGTATATTATATAAATTATCATTTGTAGATCTAAATAATTAAGCTGTGATAAGTATAATTTTATCATTCAAACATAATTCGTGAAAAAGAAATAATAGTGAAACCATATAGGATCTCTGTAATCTAGAGTAATTGTAAAAATATTGAGATTTTTAAAAATTCCATACCGATTTCCGTGCTGAAAATAAAATTTCGAACGTATTTTATTGTATAACTGGAGCAGCATAACTTTTTATGAACTGCACGCATTAATGGACGTGGCTATTGATGGGATTTCGTTTGATTTCGAATTACAATTAGGTATAACTTCGATTCACATACTGGTATTGCTTTAAATAATACTAGATATACAGATTTTTTTAATTTTTTATTATTTTTTTTTATTTCAATTGAATGATCTGTGCTATATTTTGTCTATTATGCATTTGAAAACAAATTTCCATCATACTTATGACAATCGTTTGCATTTCGTATACAGTATCGGTGTTCTTTATATTCTATTCTAATTCATCCGCTTAGCAAAAAATGTGCCAAAATAATGCGAGTGTCTGTTCAACACACGAGTGACTCATGAAGATCGACCGAATCGAACCTCAGTGATATATGATGAGTTCAGTGGCGTAGTTGTGGAGGAAATGATGGGGATAGATACACCCCCAGAGCCTTTTTTTTAATGTTTAATGCATTGACATATAAAGTATGATGTATTATAATTACGAATATAATCCACCATGTCCTTATCTTGGCTCTCAAATTATATCTTTCACCCATCATATTATCATACATTCATATGATCATACGCGAAATGCAATACCATAGATCAACCAAGTGTTTTTTCCACAAATTTATATTTAATAACTTAGAATTTTTTTCCGTGGGGAAACTTATGTACCGGTATAATTTTTTTCGTGGAGGAACTTGCATATGTACCCTCTTACTTGCTATGTTTCGTATGGGAACTTACTAAACCCCCTTTATGTTTATCCAATTAATTAAATATCCCCCCCCCCCGAACCAAATCATAACTACGCCACTGAATGAGTTCATAAAGTAATCGATTGTTAGCAATGAACGGTTTTTCCTGTCTAATCAGTTCACGATGATAGTGTATACTGCAAACCTTCGATGATATAAATTGGCTCACTTTGTGTAAGAGTGTAATACTACAGTACTATTTTATTGCGCACACTTCTTATTTTTGAAATCAAACACCAACCGTAAAACAGTCGAAATCATTGTATACGTTTCAGCCGTATGATAATATATTCTATTGGCATTTCTTCTTCTTCTTCTTCTTCTTTTTCTAATGGCATTTCCACTCTCTAAGAGTTTTTGCCGCCATTACTACACTTCGCTATCTGTCTCTATCTATTGGCATTTACTACGGCAAAAATAACTAAGGGTCAACTGCTGAAATATCGAATCAATTTATCTGCCTCGACTCAAACGAACGAGTAGGTACCTACGGCAGAACTGTGACGGAAAGTATAGTGTGCAGTTGACCATCAATAACTGTACAACACGATCTTTGAAGCGAGATGGTTCCATTTACTATTATGTATAAATTTATAATAATATGTACTTCTAAAATTTCACCGTAGATAGTTACGCCGAATATAATTTATTGTATAAAAAATCGCGTCATGTTATTGTTGTATTACATTCATAAACTTACACTATTCTGGGTCTGGAATAGACAAATCATAATATCAATATTGAAAAGTTTTTTTTGCAATATGAAATGAACTTTCTTTCGTTATTTCACATATTATGTCATATAGGTAACACACACACACGCATACACACGCGCGCGCATTCAAGCAAAAATGGTTTCATGGCGAAAAAATGGAATTAAAATTGTTTACATTTACTATATAATTTTTTTTCACACTAGAAGTGAAAAAAAAGTTTAGGTCACATAACGTTTGAATTTTTTACTAAGGGTTGATTAAACCATACAGCGTAATGCGTTTTTTATTTATGTAGTTAAAATTAACTTTTTGATAAAACACTAAAAATATGGTCATTAGTATCCATTATACACTTAAAAGTTGTGACCGTCAGAAACGTGTTGAAATGCAGTTTTATTTTGAAACAAATGCATAATTAACAAGCAAACATTACCAATCACTGTTTTTTTTTTTTTTTTAATTTAATTTATTATTATTATGAATTTTTTTTTATTTCATCCCTTATTTATACCAAACTATATAAATTTATAGTCCTATATGCAACGAATAATGCATTTTATATCATCAATGTTTTGTTTCTATTTACACAACTATTTCGATAAATATTATAATATTTACTTCCGTTTCAAATAAAATTAACATAAGGCTGCTTGTGATTTAGTATACGTAGTCACGTAGAGATAGTTGTTTTTTAATTGAATAATAATTTAATTAAATATTATCTTTTGAACTTTGTTCGCGAAAACCGTTATACACTTGATTTATTTCATTGCGAGCCCAAACCTACATTATATATTGGTTACATTGCACAAAAGCATATTTTTGAAATGTAGTCGAAATTTTTCTCTTTCAATCTATATTCTTTCGATTTTAATCATTTCTTCACTGCTAATTTTTATTTTTTTATGAATCAAATAACAGGAAATAAGGTACTCAAATAAAGTATATGTCAACTAATAATGTAATACATTTCTTAAACAATAAGCCTTTTTTTTTTATAAAAATATTTTAATTTAAGAAATCATTGGTAAGGATAAAATAATGTTATACACTTACTGCAACTTTATCAATGAAGGTAAATACTAAAAATTGTAGCAACTTACAAATTTCCGAAAACAAATTTATACAAAAAGACCCCTAACAAGAATTATTTCAACATCTCATAACTTACTATCTAAAATTGCATACTACCGTCTACCGTTACTTAAAAAAAATTGTATTTTGGACACCTATAAATTATTATTTTTTATAATTAAACATTATATTATTGCGTATTTACCTACTGTAGTAAGATCCGCTGGTGTTAATTGTATAAAATAAAAATAAGCTGTAATCCATCGATTATCACCATAGTACATATACAATAATATATTTTGCACAACTGCAATTACTTTTTACATTGCAATGTTTCCAATGATAAAGAAATTACATGATCATTTAAAATAATAACTGCGTTTATTAAAATTAAAAATGTTAATCTTCATGATATACAATAGTATACGTATAATAAAATCACGATGGTATTAAAAATGATTTTTATTTACGGTTTACCTCATTATCATTTTCGTCTTTGTTTTTATAATCATCACGGTCACTATAATAAATACAGCACTGCAGTGATTACTAGAGAATACTGTTCGTTGTACAGGTATATGCTCGATATGTATATGACGTATATGGCGATCAACACAGGTCGGAAAAGTTATGGAAATTTCGACCGTACTCGTATATGCTCGCAGTCGATGCGTTGAAAAAGCGACGTCGAACACAGTAACATTATGTGACCGTATGTACAGTATTCAAACATTTTCTTTTGTCGCGCGTGCAATGAAATGCGACACGTGCGCGATACAATTCAAAATACATCTTTGGACGCGTTTCCGGAGAGAATCCGAAGACGGTTTCAGATACATATAATTATCCAAGCAATACAGTATATACATTCAATAACATTACGCACTTGCACCGTATCCAGTTCGCGTTAAGACCACGTATGACTGAGCGATTTATTTATTTTTCTTTCACTATGCCATTATGCATAAATATATGAGCTGCATATAAGTACCAATTTTAAGGCAACAAAAAAGCATCAATAACAACGGTATAATTTATTGTTACCGCAGTGCTTACGAAAAACAAGTTATTGATATAAAATATGTTTGCACTATGATAGATAACCCGTTTTTGCATTTTAAATTAATCATATCGTCTTTATTACTATCATTATCCAAAGGCTTTAATTTTGAAGTCAATAAAGAGGTGGATTGGAAAGAGATAAAATATAAATATCTGAACACATGTTTCTGATGTTTTTCTCTTTTACTTGATATTATAAAAGTCTTCAATTTTTATTCAAACCGGTCATGCCATCGTATGGTATAAGATCTAATCAGCATCCTTAGCCATCAATGTATGATAAAGTCTAAACAGATAATCGGACGAAAACTTACCATTGATATTCCCTATTAACTAGCTTCTTGACAAGAGATGAACCAAAAAAGGTCGTTCTTAGTTGTTAGTCTACGTGTACGTACCATGGTGATGAGGGATTACTCGAATAATTATATAATATTATACATACAATATGAGAATAGTGTGGTAAACTTTGCTATCTTTATATTTATAACAGTTAAACCTAATATAGTGTACGTGATGTTTATTAGCAAATGGTGATTAAGTTTGTTGAACAGTAATAAAGTTATAATATTATTATTAGTTTATTATTCGATTATGAATTATACAACAGACAGTATTACAATAATAATATATAGTAGTACTGTTACCATCAAACGCACATCCTTTTTAATTGCGATCAGAGAGGCAGCTATACATAGGATACAGCTGGTCATAATATATCCGTACGTGATATAATTAAACCAAACGCTCGATGTCTGTTTTTGCGTGCAATTTTTCCCAGATAATAAGTCTGAAAACTAATTTGTATAATGTATTCGCTTATACTGCGCACGAGCTAAAAGGAAATAAACTTTTTACCACAGTTTAATTGTGTTTTATGGTGGATATATGCCGACTGCCATATCTGTCGTTTAGGCGTTCATCTATTCAAATATAACTCTACAAACATATTATTATCGGTACACCGTATGCTCATACCGTTAATAATAATGATTAATTAAATGTCTAAACAATTTAAACATCTGTCGATTAAAATGTTTAATCCACCAGAATTCACTCCGAGTTACTTGTATCGTCTTGGCGGGAGTAAACGTTCTCCGAAACACTTACATTTGTAAAATATGCCACATGAATATCGTGATGAAATACCAAAAAATATACGAGAACGTTAAGAATCGCAAATGGGGGACTAAAAACATTTTTTGTACAACCATCAGTTGCAATTACGGTATTATTATTGGTGAATTTGAATGCAAGAGATCAGGTAGAGTATTACACAATGTTCAACAAAAAAATGAAATAAAAACAAATAATAATAACTCTGCATCCACTTGAAGATATTTTTTTGGGGGGGTTGTGCATTTTTGGCGGGTTACTTCTTATTATTATCATTGACTACGTATTAGCTTAAGACAGATGCTAATATGTATAACTAGCCTCGTGTTTATGCATACCCTGACGACAGTGGCGCGTCCAGTGGGGGGGGGGCTTTGGGGCTGAAGCCCCCCCCCCCCAATAAAATAAAAAATTTCACAGAAT
>JAIPRK010000266.1:173065-270968 GCA_025469195.1 Chaitophorus viminalis
TTTATGCACACCCTCACGACCGGGCCGCGCCCAGGGGGGGGGGGCTTGGGGGCTGAAGCCCCCCCCCCCAAATAAAAAAAAAAATTTCACTAAATTATACATTATTATAGTATATTTTCATTAATGCAATGATGATTGATTAAACATATAATAATAATAGTAAAAAAATTACCATTTATAATTTGTGGTAATTGTTTACTTGTGTGTAAAGAAAATATGAAAATGTTTAAGCCCCCCCCCCAAACAAAAGTTCTGGGTGCGCGCCTGCCTGACGAGGATGATGATCACTATAAACATCCCTTTAAAGGTATAACGATGAAACCATGCATGTATTATTAAGATCCATATCTGTATATGATATGCATGTAATACAATATGCATATATATTATATAATAATTTCTCATTTCTGTTGTACGTTTGTTTTGTCTGCTGCAGGATATGAGATGTCTAGGATAATATGTCAAAACCGAGACACGGGCGTTGAGGTGGATGCTGATCTGTGCCCGGGCGAAAGGCCAAACGGCAACGATATATCCGTGGAGTGTAACAGCCAACCGTGTCCTCCCAAGTAAGTGAACATGATTATATAACATAATATACACTGTGTTTCAAAAATCTTTGTCCGACTGCGAACTGATATAGTTCGGCAACGATCAATGTATTAATGGAAAGGTAAGATAGTTTGTTTTTCAATAATATCGAGCACTGGAAGTTAGACGTTCGCCGGTATTTGAACGACCAACTCCCTTAGGGTTGGATTGGGCGTAAAGGACACGACGATTTGGCGATTCATCCCTGGCCGCCACGTTCCTCTGACCTCACAGCGCGTGATTTTTTTTTTTTATATGGCTACGTAAAAGATAAAGCGTATGTACCACTATTACCTACAAACTTGAAAAAACTTGAAATCAGAATCACAGATGCTGTGAATGCCGTGACACCAGATATGATCAGCAACGTTTGGGAGCAATTCGAATAACGTATAAATGTATGTCGGGCGGCCGGTGGGGGTCATATTGAACATTTGTAATCAAAGTAATTAAAACTTGACTATTGTATAAGAATATATTTTACTTTATTTCACCCTTATATCTTTATTTCTAAAATAAATATAATACATTTTTGAAATCGGATGAAGATTTTTGATACACGTTGTAAAGTTATAATTAGGGAACGGACTTTATTGTAATAAAAAATCAAAATATGTACATAAATATGTAATTAATTTTATTAAAAAATGTAAAAAAAAATTAAAATATGTATATCGAAAAAATGTATTAGTAGGTACTGAAAATTACAAAAAAAATATTTTTAAATAAAAGTATTACAAACGATGTAGGTATATAAAACTATTATTCCGAAACAAAGCAATGAGAAACAACATATTATTGTGGAAGGTTTGCAAATGAAAAATTGCGACAGTTTGGTCGGAGAATACTCTTGTCTTGACTAAAAGACCGTTCTACGTCAACAGATGTGATAGGGGCGTAATTCATTGTCACTATATCAGAAGGAGTGAATTCAATGTCCAGAGATCCTTATATCGTCAGGCATTAACAAGAGGTACTGAACTATTATATAAATGCCATTTAGATAACGATAATATTTGATGGTCGTCAAAAATTACTAATCTTGTTGATTTAGACGAAACAGACAATGTTTAAAGTCGTCAAAAATTGAAAATCACTAAAATAAGTACTAAACTATGTACTTATATGTAAAAAATAATATGTAAAATAAAATTGGGCTATTTTAATAAGAATGATCTGAATCGTGCACATTTTTTATCAGATTAAAAATATCTCATTCCAATAAAAACATGTATTTACAATAGAATCCGTTCCCTAGTTATGCCCAATATTATATATAGTTCGTATGACAATGTTCGCGTACAACCCACACGTGCGCGCAACAATATTTTATCACGTATGCATATTATATTATATGCTTGTACGGCGTTGGTGTGCAGCGCGCGTCCAGACGAAGGGGGAATGCACAAGGTTTTTATTCGGAAGGTGCAGCACCGACACGTATTTTGCATTAAATGTGCATGTCCCCGCGGAAAAGCCGAGTTTACCGCGTCTCGCCCGTCGTGAGGATTTGCGCGATTGCCAATGGTTCTTTAGGCTTGTGCGGTATGAGCGGGTGTGGACGTCGTCGACGACTATAATACGACTGCGACGACGACGCATCTCGAGCTTAGAACACGGTGAAAGATTAAGCGGCACGGTGGCGCAAAAATGCTTTATCACTGTACACAACCACACGGTTGCCGTATGGGATTTTTTGACTTTTTTTCCTCTTCTTCTTCTTCTTCTTCTTCTTCTTCTTCATACCGACCACGGTCATAACATATGCAACTTAAGCTTTTCAAATCCTGCGCGTGTATGTATATAGAATCTACAACGAGTGTTTGTTGTTCAATTTAAACACAAACACACACACACATATATATATATATATATGCATACGTGGCATTTGTGTATACGTATGATGTATACAATACTACAATACTACATGTATTACTTTAAGTATGGCGCGAAGGTACTATTTTTTTTTTTTTTTATTGGATTAAAACATGAAATCCCGACTTGTGGTATGGGCGGCGCATTGATGTTTAACGTTTTTACCGAAATCACTCGTGAAATGTACAATAAAAAATAATCCAATGGTTCTGAGTGTAAAAGTTCTCTGTCTGATGGTGTGGTTCGTTGTGTTAGTTTGAAACTAACGAAACGAGTAAATTATCGAATCCGTAAAACTATACAGAGTACTGCAACGCGCGTGTATACATTTTTGTAAATATTATCGAACATCTTATTTGGTACAATCGTGTCTTAAATGTAACAAGTCATGAATTTTATGAATTATATAGTCTCAAAACATAAAATCTTTTTTCTTTTCTTTTTTTTTTTAAGGTCTTATTTCAAGATAAACACAATACATATAAATCTTCTTCATAATTTTTGAAAATGATCAGTTTTTTCTACCCCAAGCTTTAAAATTGATACAGTTAAATCATCTAATTTGTCAACACTACAGAGTAATGATTTGGGGTTAGTTTTGCGTTAAGCTATCAAACAATAACATTCAAAATTTCTTAATTCGATAGCAAAATATTATATAATATCAACGATTGCGGCAAAAGATTTAATACTATTTGCTTATAAAAATGACTAAAATTAATTGAAAAATTACTTGTTTCCTGCACCATCTGTATCCAATTTCCAATTCGATCTAAAAAGTTACCATAATATGAAACTTTTAGTGCAGATTTATGACCTAAAATGTGTTTACGGGAACAACACAATGTGTAATTTATTTTGAATACTTCTCTTGTCCTACCCATAATGTAAAAAAGAAAAGAGAAATTCAAATTTAATTATTTTATTATATATATACTTATATCAGTACCACCGAACAGTACTTACAATTTAAGCGTTGGTGGTTACGTATAAGTCGGGGAAGCAACGTTATCACATTGATATTTGTTCAAATGAAAAAAGTTATGCAGTAATAGTAAAATTATATTATACTTTGCAAACCACTGTTGTCTGTTATAATCGCATTATATAAATAATAATAATCAAAGTATGACATAACAAGGTTATAACAATTTGTCTTATTTAATCTGCATGCACAATACATCTATAAATTGTAATTTGTAAATATATTTAATAAGCATCGTCTGATCCGTTTTCATTATTTATTTAAAATTAGAAGTCCATAGTAAAAGTTTTAAAAAAGTGAAATCAAAGTAAAAATAAAATATAAAAACAGCAAAAAAGAAACAAAAAAATATAACTGAACATAAAAAAACTTGAAACAGTATTATGCCAGAAAATAAGTGCGTATACCTTACCTTTTGAGAACGATATAGACTGACGAGAGAAGGTTCTTAGGAATTGTTAAAAGTTACGGTGAATGTTTGTTATTAAATTATTAACGTGTTTTCTCATCTCAATAGGGGTAAATAATTTAAATTTTACAATGATTTCGTTTTAAATTCCACGTAATGTAATCGATATGAAAAAAAAAAAAAACACTTTTACGAAGGAATATTATAATTGTGTATTTTCTTTAATTATATACTTCGAGTGCTATTATTAATGTTAAAATTCATCTATTAAGGGGTTTATCGTTAAAAAATTTCGAAATTTTTCTTCTCAAACACTTAAAACTGTATACTTATTTTTGTTAATTTTATATTAACACCAAACATACACTTACCCAAAAATTGTTGGGAAATGTCCATAATTTAATAGTTAATACACTATTTTTTAATGCTCGGCTCAGGATTAAAAAGTGTCTTGAATAAAAATCAATGGTTAATATATATATATATATATATATATCGTAAGAAACAATATGAACATTATGAAAAAGGTATTGTATTCGACGATTAACAAACTCAATTCAAATTTTGAACAGATATTGAGATACTATTTTATTCCATTGTTGATACAAGCGGTTTATAACGCATCGGTAAATTAGGTCATATTATAGTAGTCGTAAAATGTGAAATCGATGGATTATATTGTGTTTTATTGCATTGTATCTGCAGAGTTATTCTGGGCCCATTATTTTTATTTTATTTATATAATTTTATTGAATTAACGCCTGTAAGACTCAAGTAATAATTTTTTTTTTCAATTTTATTGCATTTTCCTCGTCCAATTACAGACAGCGATCAATTACACAAAGATCAACGATCGCTTTTCGAATTTATCGCTGCATAATTTCGTGTAACCATCTGCTTGTATACAGTGTCGTTGCGTGAATCCAACAATACCTAATTAGATAATTTATTTTTAATTTATCTTAACATAAGCAATTATTATATATTTTTACTTAGATATCCGGTAATGATTTAATGACAAATAATTCAAATCATTAGGGTTCAGATTGGTTGAAAAATTTTAAGCTATGAAGAATACTATGAAACTTGAATTATAAAAATAAATAACTTAAATCATGAAAAACCATTTGAAAATATTCAAAAGTGTGTTCAAAATATTTCTAGTAAAGTACACTATTTATATTTATTGAAATTAACTATAAGTACTAACTACTATAAGTAGTGCGATCAATTTGTAATTACTAAAATAAATTCATACTAACCTAATCTAACCTAGCTATAGGAACATATTAAGTTATAATTTTGAAATACAAATTTGAATTTTTGTTACCTACGCTCATTTGAAATGGGCAAATGGCACTTATGGTCAATGAAACATAATTCATAAGATTTGGGCCGTTATTCACTTCCAAAAATAAAAATATAGAGTAATTATTGTTTTTTATCATACAGTGTTTATTATTATTTTATTATATTAAGTAATCGAATTAAAATACTAAAAAATTATATTTACTATTATTCCCTACACCACCACAAGCTTAGTTTACAGGTGTAGATAATTTTTATTATTTATAAATACTTTGTATAATCTGTGTTTTTCAAATAATAAAAAAATCTTTTAACTCAAAAAAAAAAAAAAATATATATCGCCACTGATTCTCATGTATTCTGTACGATTCCATTGTGAATATATTAGTTGTTATGATGATAATTGTATGAAATTTCACAATATTGAATGATCAAATACGAATGAATGTGATTGAGAATGTTTTAAACAAACTATTATAGGTATTAATTTGTGTGTAAACCAATTGATAATAGTTCATTGATTCGGTGATACGATATTATGCTAATGATATCCTCCATAAGCCCATATGCGCGACACAAGTCTAAACATATTGACGGGTATAATATATGTAGTGTTTTAAATAATATATTCAATCAAATTAATGCATAGCGCACGTGTAGCAAATAAACGTATACATATTTGTATTTCAAATTCAAACAGAAAAAAAAAATTACGCGTGTATGAGAGTAATAACTGTACACTTACTACGACAACTGTTACGTAAACTAATATGAATTTATGAATAATTTGTACCTACCTAAATTCTTAAGTTTTTGGATCGAATATTTTTATTTAAAATTAATTTGAATGAAAAACATTTTTAAAAAGTAATTTCTAATGTTATCGATATTTTTAACAATTTATTATGTCAATTTGTTTTATTTATTGGAATAATTCTGTTTCTTCTGTGCACTATATAAATGATTCTACCAAACACGATAATATTGATAACCTATATGAACAATAAAGTATTTTCATAAATTCATAAATGTTAGTGTGGTCCATGTTATATTATATTTACTTCATACCACATTAAATAAGACATAAAAGATGTATTTTTAAATGTTAAACTGTAAGTTAAGCAAAATTGATTATTCTAATTGAACTTGAAGTATATTATAATACTTCAATATATTATGTTTAGAAAATATTATATTAAAACATAAATCAAACACTTCTAAGCTATTTAAACAATGGAATTAAGGAGAAAATTGTCCATGTTTTCTGAAAATTATTAAAAATTTGATTCAACATCAATTTTAAATTCCAAAATAGTTTAAAACTTTTTTAAATTAAATTAAAAAAATACAAATGAAATATAGTAATGTTTTTTCATAAATTTCATAATTTAGGTCCTTATTTCGATAACATTTGTATAATAGAATAAAATTATTTATTTCTTTACGAATTCATTGTAAATTTTTTTTTTTTTTACTCTTCTTAATAAATAATATTGATATAAAAAAAATATTACATATAAAAATATCTGAATGTAAGTTAAATGTAATATATATATATATATATATATTTTTTGTTAGCGTACAGTCTATAATGACATATCATCATTTATACACTCAAAATGTATTGTACTCGTTTTAATAATAAATGTATAAGATTTCTTTGAAAATCCATAGCTTAGTGAATTTAATAGTGTTTAGTTGAAAAGTGAACAATCGATTTATAACTTGAAATAAATGTAATTCCTTAAGATTATTTGCGTTTGTTCTTTTAATTTTTTTTTTTTTTTTATGTTGAAAATACTGAAAAGCCATAGTAGTATAAATACGTAAAAGATAATTACATTTCCATATAATTTTTGTTCGGCAAAATTTAGTTTAAAATCCATACATTTCATTCTGCTTTCGGAAAATATGTAACAACTACCAATAAATATATGTTCAGATAGTAGGTACATGGTGTATACTATATACTATATAGTAAATAGTGTACATGCTAATATGTATTTTGTGGAGTAGTTCTTCTATTGTACCTATTATATTAAAATTAAACAATTCTATCGGGAAACTACGGAAAGACGATTGCTATTTAAATTAATATTTATTCTCTTTGACTTTAAATAACTATAGTATGGCTTGGCTGATTTAAAAGAATTCAGATCGATATTTTAATTTACATATTATTCTATTTTAATTAACAGGCCTTCATATTTAAGTTTCATTTTGATAAAATGAATACAATTATTATAATATATACTATACATTCATATATATATTCATAAATAATCATATACCAAATTAATTATAATAATTATATGAATACATTTTAAACTGTAATTAGTAACCTTAAAATTGTTTAAATTATTAGTGTCTTAGCTGTTCTCTTTGTAATCATCAATCAAAATAGATTACCACAGCGAGATTTAATATTTACACTTTTGTGTTAATTGGATATTATAAATATAAATTTCTTTATTTAATTATTTTGATACTTACACTGAGTATGTTTACAATGTTAAGATTTTACAAATGAATATTTACAATAATTATAATAACTTACACGTCTGCATGATTAGACTTCTATAAACATATAGGACAAATATATATTGTACTTAATGTGCGTCCATTGTAAATGTATCTGTGTAACTAGAAAATATTTTCCAAAAATATTGTACTTCTACTATTTCTTCGAATGATTTTTAATTTATGAACCAAAAAACAGTTATATTTATCATATTGTCAATAATAGAAATAATTAAATAAATGTGTGCTGAGAATTGTTACTTTATTGCTGTAATTAATATTTTATAGGGTACTCATACTTTTAATTGACCATATACCTCACATACCCCACATACGTCTGTAAACTTAAAAATGGTCAACTTACAAATTTAGGGAATTAACTTACAAAAATGTACAAATACATGGCTGTAACTTACAATTTTTTCGGAACGATTCGGCTTTGGGGGGGGGGCGAACTTCAGACTATCATACCTAAAGGCTTTTTTATATAGAAGCGCTTCACATTATGTATGGATTAAAGATTTACCCTTATAATACACCTTTACAATACTCGTTCAACTTGATAACATGCATAAAACTTATATAAGTGTTGGTAAATTATTTTCCTCGTTCAATTTTTTAATGTAGATATTTTTGATTTTACTGCTTGGTTTGATTCAAACGCTATATGTAAAAATAGTCTATATACACTTTAACCACATATCTCACGTACGTATATACCACGCATATGATTATAATAAAATAGTACATTACGATATTCTGGTTGTAAGCAAGAATCTTTATTTTTTTTCGTTGTTTCGTCAATGGTCCAATGTATTGGGGTTCAAAATTAATGTTTGAATACTTGTTTTATTTTTTTATGAGATAGCACTTTATTATCCACTAAAGTGTTGACCTAGAAACCGTAGATACGATTCGCGAAATAGAGATGCATTACTGTTAACTCATTAATATTTGAATCGCTTTTATTTTTCTCTAAATATCATTATTTTTACTTTATGAGCAAATTAATTTAAATCTTTGAATCTAGCAAAGTAAATGTTCAATAATTACATTTTATAAACTCGCATCTACAATCCGAATGCGACTGTATGTCGACAATGTGATAACATCGAAAAGAAAACTTTATAAATTACGAATTACGTCGGAATAGATTCAAATACATTTCAGACATTTTTATTTAGAATCAACATTATTATTCATTGTGCAGTCGGTTGAGAACCTTTACTGCATCTCTAACTTAACCTAATAAATCCACTTGCCATTCATGATTCTGTTTGATATTTTGAACCTCAAGTAACTATAGCCAGTTAAACTTAAATGCATAGTCAACATTAATTACGATGTACACTCCATCATTTTAAGTCATCATTGAGAACTTGTAAAATAAATTTATGTTGGAGAACAGATTTGTCATTATTGCAGTATTTAGGCTTAAGTATATTATGTATATATGTTTTAAGTACCTATTTAATAAGCATAATATCAATAATTATCAAACATCTAAATCTTGCTAATTCTTCTAGTACCTAGGTATCTAATATTAACTTTATCTTAATAGTTGACCTATCGAAATAAGTTATTGCTTGTTTGTCAAAAAATTTTTAACGCGTTTTCATCAAATGCTTGGATACAAGATGTTTTTGAAATAATGCGGCGAAGACTTAATATTATTATTATAATTAATTGCATTTAATTACCTAAATTTAGAAATATATTCAATATCAATTTTTTTATGTTGATTTTCATGCTCTCGAATTATTAAATACTAAATAGCACCATGTAATCTATTGTACAGTTTAAAAATTTAAAAATACATGAATATTTCAATACATTATGTATGTACACATAATATGTTTATATTATTATGTGTACACTATATTATACTTATAATATACAATATTGTTTCGGTCATAATTACACAAGTTATTTTCTCATCCGACAAAAACTTTTTCCCAACGCTAATTTGATGCCATTTCTCGTATCATACTTGCAGCTATATATTTCATCTTCAACATAACATATACTTCATTATGATCGTTACGACGTCGATAAATTATTACTTATATATATATATATATATCAATAAAACCATTAGACGTTTTATGAGCTTCCTTTTAGAAGACGATTTAAGTAGCGTACATGCAGTACCATTGTTATTCGATGAAATATAAATGGTTTTTAAACGAGTATATACGACCGTTTCATCAATATCTCTACTATACACGTCAGAAAACAATGGATTTGATCAATGGAGATTAGAGTTCATAATAATAATAATGGCAGCTCACATACTATTTTAGGTATTCTACATTTTAATAATAAATTATTTTTACTACATAATATAATAAACTCTAATTGTACTTAATATGTCTTCAAAAACTGATGATAAGTTAAAACAACACTTGTACCTATCTGTTTTTCAATAAAAATTCGATTTATATGATTTATTAAGAAATATTTAGCTAATAATCTAGTGTAGAATATAATATCACATAATAGGAATAATTTATAATAGTACCAATGAAAGCTTATAATTGAACTGTGATTATACTGTAACAATAATATATGCATATTGTTGTATATTATTGAATATAGATGTAAATATTTTAAATTAACTGAATATGTCAAGAATATTTTCATTATAAAGTAAAATATAATATGATATTTAATTAAAAATACTATTAGATGATAGCATAATTTGTTGTTAGTAATTTTATAAAAACAATAAAACATAGTAAATCGTATTGAAGATTATATATTTCACTTTGAACCCGTAAATATAAGTTATAACACAAAATCGAGTAAAAATAAATAAAAATACACATCAATATAGAGCCAATCAAGAAAAATAAATTTGAACTAACCAAAAATTATTCGTGCGTTCGAATGTTTATTGTTTCGGAGTAATTATAATTCAAAAATAATCTATACTAATATTTCAAGACTAACAGTTAAAAAGTCTTTATTTGGTAATCAACGCAAAAGAATACTATAATAAATAATAAATCATAGTATAAATAACATACATTTATGTCCATTGTTATATTCTATTATATATTCTATTAAAATATTATAATATTTTTAAACGTAATAATATATTATTGTAATATGTGACACGAATAAATAACGAAATCGATTGGTTCTGCAATAAAGGCGAATATTGAACTAAAAAGGTATTTTAATTTACTACTTACATGAGTACTATTCAAATCATATGCGTATTTTAAATATTTATACTATTTTATAATTTAATAGAAACGCATTAGTAATGAGAAAATACAAGTAAAAATTGATCTCTATCGATAGTTATATAAGTAATGTGTACAGCTATAGTCTATAGAGTAAATGCATTCACATTGGATTTATGTTTACTTCTTTATGGAAAATTCTTTTACCTTATGTAACTGAGAATAATTATTTTCTATTTTCAACAAATTAACAAATGTTCAATACCTAATAGTGTATAAGCATAAGCTACTGAAACATTTATTATTAAACGTATTTTTCACACGCTCCTGTAATTTTTTTAAAGTGTCCGTATAGTAAAAAATTAGAATAAAATTACCAGAATATTATTATGGATTTTATTGTACGCACGTTAAATTCTGCATAATATGTTTTTGTTCGTGTTTCTTATTATTTAAAGTTTATTTTTTAATTCCGTAAATTCAAATTATAAATGATTAAAACAAATTTGTTTTTTATTATGGTTCCATTCGCAGTATAATTTATCGTTGAAGAAATTATAAGTAAGTACTACTGCTTTCAATGTCTAGAGTTTTCAACTTTAACCTATATTATAAATACTTATAAATAAAATAAAATACATATGTGTCTACAACTATATTGCGTACCTACTATTTGTATATAATTAAAAACTATAAACATTTAAAAATCTGGCATCGAAATGATATATAATTGTATTATGCAGAAAGCTCAATTAAACTTCAGATAAACCAGTGCCAAATCCATTTCGACTAACATTTATTTTAAAAATTAATTATACGTTTAATTCACACCATAACAATGAAGAATTGTTGATTTAATTACTTTTCATTTGCGTATATTTGCGTTTTAAATATCTTTTTTTACAACTGAATTCGTTCGTAAATTTCTCAATAAAATCATAGTCAAAATGTTAAACTATTGTAAAATTATAGATTTAAACACTTGTTTGTTTTTTTTAAATATTCACATACATATATGTAGAAATATAAATTAGAAATATATCGGCAAATTAATTTATGTAATCTAGTTGCATTAAACACCATTAGAAAATTTAAATTTTAAACTTATACACTTCGTGGAATCAAGACATTAAACCTATCATCCAAAATTGTATTTATAAAAATCAATATACTTATAAAAATATCATAATCAATGTCAGCTGTCATATACTACCTTAATTATTATAAACATGTATACGTTTTATAGTGTTTATACAATACTGTGCAAAATCAATATACCCACCTAACCGTTTACTATTGATTCGAAATAGATTGAAATTTGTTTTACAAGCGAAAACTTTTATCATAAAAGAATCATATTCTGATCGATCAATTATTTTCTCTTCAGAACAAAGTTTGTACCATTCTTTGTACGTATTGCGCTAAACTCTCATCGCATTTTGCGTTTAATATTTTATACGTATTGTTTAACCCACTATAGTATGATATCTACACTAATTTTCTGTGCGTCGTTATCATTATTGAATTAAATATACCAGCCGCAAAAACCAAATTGTTTGCCGCTAAAACGCGAATGTTTCTGCTGTGCAGATTATCACATGGAATGATTTTCGCTCGAAGATGGAGACGCCCTTATTGGAACGTTCCATTAAAAAAGCTCATTTTATTTATTTATATAAACAATATAACATCACTACGATATGAATCGAACGTGCCGGAACGACTACAGCAATACGAGTTCTTGCCGATCGTACATGATTCGTTAAGCGTCAGGTGGCAGTTGTGGATATCGAGCTCAATCGAGCACGAAACTGCACCCGAATATGGACCAAATATATTATGCGTTTTGAGGTGCCTATTGAAGTAAAATTGGAAAATACTGTTTTTCCCCGTGTGTACGATATTATATTGTAATGTTATGGTTATGATTACGGCGACGACGGTGAATCGAGACCAAGTGACCGTTGTCTATAAAGATGTGTAAAACCCACGTGACGAGTCCGTATATCGTCTATTATTATTGTTAACACTTTTGCGTTATTTGCGATGATTTAAAGACCCGCTATGGACGGTACTGCGAGAAAAACTTCCCACGCAATCGGATTGCGATGGCTGTAGCCCATAAGTGCAAAATATGACCCAAACGCAACCCAAAAGCGCAAAAAAATCACCTTTTCCATAACCCATAAGCACAAATTAATTTTATAAAAAAAAGTGTATTTTATTAAAATCATATAATTTTTTTTTTTAATTTTTTTTTTTTTTATTTAATATATAATCAGAAATACATTTGATAGAATAACATATAAATAATACATTCAAATTAGATAGACTTATCTATCTCTTGTAAACTTATGATTCCATAGTTATTAATATACTATGCTATTCGTGATTATAAAATGTGTATTTAAGTATAAAAATATATAAATAATTATAAAAATTGTATTTAATTGAATAGCAACAACAAATAGATGTTTTGTTATTTTAAAATTTGAAGCGCACACTTTTTAAGTAATCCAATCTCGAAGTATTTTTTTCTATGTATAAGTTCCATGCTTTTGTATTGGAGTAGACTTTAGAGCTGGTAATACCACTACTAAGGTAGTAATAAGGTACAAAAGCGCCAATTCGTTTCGCGCTTTTGGGCTATCGAAAAAAATGTACCTTTTGCGCTTTTGGTCTATCGAAAAACATTGACCTTTTGCGCTTTTGGGCATCACCGATTGCGATCGGCACTTCGGTTCAACTATACATAAATATATATATATATATATATATATCGAACCCGCCCCTTCGAGTAAACCGCCTTTGCGGTAGGTCAAGCGCGCACATTGTTCTAAGGGTGTCAGTGGGTCATTACTATAATATCTGGGCGGCACGAAGATCGACGTTGTTGCGCAATGGCACGAGATGCGGACGTTGGATGGTTTTAAACTGACGGCCGCTCATCGAACATATAATATACCAGCTACGTTTCGATTGCGACGCTAGTCACGTCACTATATACAGCAAAACCGTCCCTCGTGCCCGCATTGGGTCAGCCGTGTATACATCTATACCGTGCACAAGGGTGGGAATGCATGATCGTTATGTGTACAGACGTCGTCGTCGGCCCGGTCCCATGTGTTGGAAAAAAAAAAAATCTTGTTTAAAACGCATTAGATTAGCTTATACTGAGAATTTTCCAAGTCCCGCGTCCTCCTGTGGTAGGCACGTGCGTAGTAATAAATATTTATAAATTTCGAAATTAACCAAATAAAATACTTTATACTTTATTTTTACTCAACGAAAATAATTGTTGCGATATTCATACATAATAATACCATCCGTATACGTACCTACGCCGTTTGTCGTCCACGAAAACGTTATGTTGTCATTTTATCATTTTACAAATATCCAAATCTGTGAAGCGTTCTGCACATCGAACCGGGTCATTGCGAAGTTTTGAAAATTTACGTGATGGTCTAATAATGATATATCATATTTTATCCATAGACCTTCAACCAAGACCGTTCAAACAGTATGTTTAAGCTAAACATCATCAAAATTTGGTTATAATTCGGAAAAGCCTAACACGTTTTATTCAAGTGTACAATATTCAAGTACTTACCAACATTTTGAAACATTTTAATTGCTTGAATTAAAATCTACTTGAATTATTTTTGAATTTGACACAATAATCAAAAATTTATTTCAATCAAACCGTAGATTTCAAAAGTACCAACAACATTGGTGTCTTCTCTTTTTTGATTGTAAAAAACATGCCCATATTAAACCAAGTTTATGAATAAATAATCATTAAAAAAAAAAAATAAATAAAATATATTTGAAAATAAAATAGTGTTCATACATTTGCATTCGTGTGTTCACGTTAAAATTACCATTTGTTCTCTTGTTCTGGCAGTAGTGAATTATGATAATGATGTAACTATTTATCTTTCCGTCTGTCGTTCAGTATTACAACAATTTTAATAAAAACGTCCAACACTACAACTCTACACACTGCTCTCCGAATGCCGCAGCATTTTACCGCACATATTATACCTCCTTCGTAACACCGCGGTGTCTTCTGAAGTAATGGAAACATGTTCGATGTTATATAATAGCATTGCGTACCGCTATATACTTTGCCACCGATAAAGGCGCGTTACATCTGACGGCATTTGAACGTAGACGTGTGAAAATACACGGTTTGTTTTTCGAACCTCCTCGATATTATGTAGAATTAAGTTTATCAAAATCGTATGAAACAATATTTTTTTAATCACCTAAGTTTTCCGACAGACAACGCAAAATTTTTGGCATATTGTTTAAGCATTTCAAAAAAGGTTCGGAACACTTGTCGAGATATTTTCTTTCGACAATTCGGAATACTGCGAGAAACTCGTATGTATTATATAGGTACGTCTCGTTCGAGAAATGTTTATAAAATATTGTTTAATAACCACGCGTATTTTCACTATAATAATACGCGTAGAGGTTTATGAACAATAATTACGTATTGCTGTGGTATAGGTAGTGGATTATTTGTATTTGCCTTTTTTGTGCCAATTGTCTCGTGTCGTATACTATTTTAGTTGTGTGTGAAACTTTACAGTATACGCATCTTATAGTGTTCGCTTCGTGGTTGTAAAAGTAAAATTGGTTTTCGATTTGTTTCCAAAGTAAATAAAAGTAAAAGTCGAACAAACAGCGATCAGCGCTTGTTATCCGAAATATTAGTCGAACAGAATAAATAATGATTTCGTGTGAAATCATAAAATATTTTCGGCATTTCACGACTAATACTCGATAAATAAAAATCTACTTTATTCTGTTTTAATTTTTCGTCGCTTTTCATTGTTTCAAAAATAAATATCAATTTTCACAATATTCTGCTGTGAAACTTTATAGTTTATTATTGACAGCCGTCAACCGTTGCAGTGTGTTTTGCAAACCCAATGCTTAGTCAAACACTATAAACGATTAAATTTGTAAAATTAATATTACATTATATGTATAAAAATTCTAACAGTTTTAATTATTATATCATTATGACTGCGACAAATATTGAATAATTATTTTTATTAATCATGGATTTATTTTACCATTTAAGTTATAAGTAATTAAGTATAATAATCAATGTTTAAAGATGCAGCGGTAAAATTATTTTTTTCAGACGTTATTGGATTTGATAATATGCCTATATGTCTGCCTATATATAATATGTTGTTTGTATATTATTATAATATGCGCGTATGTAAACCTTGTTGTGCAAAACGTCAACAAGTTAAACTGGCACGCATTAAAATCGAGGGTATTTTTTATTTTATTTTTTTTTTTTTGTTAATTCAATTCCCATACCCCCAACCCTCCAAAAACACTTTATTATGATATATAATTTTGTTTTTTGTTTCGCTTTTAGGTGGGTAGCCGACGACAACTGGAGTCCCTGCAGCAAAACATGTGGAGGTGGAATAAGGGTACGACACGTTTATTGTGTGGAAGAAACAAATGGCACTAGAACAAAGGTAAGCGAATTGAATTAAAAATCAAATTAAACTGGTAAAAATATAATTACGAAGGATTTCAATGTGCCACGCGGTGATTCTTTTTAATTTCATCGCAAAAAGCCAAAATGAGTCGCGAAAATTTCGTTTGTAATTAAACTGTTCCCTTGGCAGAACAGTGATACCATTAACGTTTACAGTTGTTCCACCACAGTTGAACGTAATATAGTAGTAGGTCAACCTACACGGCTATATATTATACACGCATCATGCAGGTATAATATAATTATATTATACATTTTAATTGAACTATAATTATTGTCCGTATACAGAACAATTTGAATATAATTGATTTATTATTGTTATACTTTTTATAAATATAAATACACCAAACAAGTGAAATATTTTTCCAAATAATTTGCTCTTGAGATATTATAATATTGTTTGGACATAACGATAATTTTACTTATATAACGAGCGAGTGACGTGACGTAATTCAAATCTTTCTAAGGCAAAACAAATAATAACGCTTTCCAAATTTAAAACCCAAATTGTTGACATTATCAAACACGGATAGTGTAACAATTACCACCCTGCACCCAACCACCCATATAAGGTAATAGAGGTGATGCAGTCCTCCGGGACGTAATACAGTTCGCCACGCCACTGAATTAGGTGGTATACGCACGTAATAAAAGATTTATAATGATAGTGAGAGGGTGCGTACGATTTACTATGATATATTCTTATTGTATTTGCGCCGCGTTCACGTGAAATAATATTGGATCGTCAGCCGAACGTCCGAACTCAACGTAAAACCTAAAATTGATAAATTACACAAGGTCTACGCGCCGCGGTGTTTGGATTGCGGTCTAGCCGGAACTCTAGTAATCTGACGCACCTCGATTACGGTGATTACAAAATGAAAACAAATCAACATAAAACAATTCACCTGCTGTCTCGGTATGACATTTCGCTTTATACAGGAGAAAATTTTTGATAAAAAAATGTAAAAACAAACACTTTGATTTGGCGCTAATAAAAATTCTTCACACTTTGTTTACGTTGCAGCCATGTCATGTTATGTTATCTGTACTAATTCCTGCTTGAAAAGTTTCGCATGTGACTGGGTCGAAAACTATTACCCAATATATTTGATTTTGATAGAAGAATTATTATAAACCCTGAGCAACTCTCTCTGTGATTACTGATTATTCTTACTTTGTTCATGCAATGGTGACGTGTCATCGTGTCGAGTGTGTATATTATGATTGTTTATGGTTATAGACATTACTCACAATAATATAAGATCCATGCCCGTTTCACTTTTACTTGGTATTATAATACGTTTTTCCGTAAGTTTTGTAAACTTTGTGTAAACGTTTTTCCCTAAGTGACAGAAACGTTTAATAGCAATAATATTTTGCGAACAGCAGTATTGCATTATTTTGATTATATTTATCAACATTATTACCGAAGACGCTGGAAATTGACTTAACAGTTGCTGTTTAGTGTATAGTAAATCATTAGCTCCAGAAAATACGTTTTGAACAAATTATATTATGTACAATCGGTGTAGACGGCCTACCACATCATGGTGTTAGATATTTGTTATGAATACGCGAAACAAATAATTTCGACAATACTATTGGCATGACTTAAGACTTTTGTAGCACAAAACATAAAATATAATAGAAACCACGAACGAGCTCGAAAACTTTTAAGCCAGCTTCGATTATGAATAATGATGAATGCAAAATGATGACGCCGATGCGCACCAGTAACGCAATAGTGTTCTGTACTATATAATATATATATATATATATATATATATATGATGTTGCGTATCAGCAGGAAATATGCATTTCAGATCAACCGAAGTGTGAACAGAAAGAAAAGCATAAGTCATTCTATATTATAGTGTTCTATATATTGCCAATACTGAAGATTCTGGGATATGTAATTATTGTTTTTAATTTTTTTTTTTGAGGTCAATAAATATTGAAATAATTTCCAAAATAAAAATCGCAAAACTGAATAAGATCAAAATATATTATGTGTTCGAACGTAGGTGCAGTGATTTTATGTTCCCCGTCAATATTTCACTCGATTAATTCGTAACGTTCGATTCTGGTGCACGTATTAAAAGGCGTTGTTAGTAAGGCCTTTGGTTAAGCTACGGATTTTATCAACACTCGTTATGTTCACAACGAAAAGCTTTCATAGATGTAACATTGTACCGCATGTATAGACGTAATAAAAGCGATAAACGACAGCAAATTAATGTTTCGTTTAACTGGATGTGCAGAGTTTCGAATGTTATTAATACATCTTAATAAAGTTAATGCTCGCAAAAAATGAAGGGCGATTAAAAATTGTATAATTCGCCGTATGCGAGCCATAAACTTGGAGAAATAATATAGTAATTTAACGGATTTTCTGAAACACACAATATTACTTTGAAATATGTTTTTGAAGTCCAGTTGTCATAATAAAAATTCCCAATTATAATCGTAAACATACATATTATTACATTCCATTATATTAAAATTATTTATACAACATTATATAAATAAATATATATATATATATGCGTAAAATGCAACAAGTCTTTTATGCAATGAAAATATAATAAATCGTTTCAGATTTTTAAGTGCTCGACTAAATAAGATTTGTAATGGTTTTAGCAAAGGCGGCGATGCGTGTATAGCGAAGTAAACAGGTGTACGAAGTAATTTAATAAAACGAAACTCTAAAGTAAGGCACAGTTTAAAAGAATTGCCAACTTCATAAATTTCAGAACATTTTTTTTTTTTTTACTGCAGCCAATAAGGAATAATTTACAACTACATTACAATCCTTTCTACAAATATTCGAAGAACTGCAATACACATACATCTATGTATTATAATACTATGTTGTATGTGTATTTTAAAACTATATTTTATAATACATTTTTAAATAGAAAACTTTTTATCATTATTATTTAACTGCGTGAGCAAAAGGTGTAACAAATTATTGCTGATAACGTCAGTGATAAAACGAATTAATAAAATACAATTTTTTATACACATATCGTACCTACATATATATATTTGAAACGTTAATGAACATACATTAACGTTAATTTCGATTAATTCAGTATTGTTTTTGGCTCGTGCCGATTATACAATTCGTGCAGATTGTTATCGTAATTTATGGGCGTTGTGTTCGTTGTCTATTAAATAAAATACATATATACTACGCCGTTTGAATCGGCTAGTTGGTAGTGACATTTGCAAATAAAATACGTAGTGTACCACGTTTGGTATATAATAGTTATAAAACGAAAACAGTTGCGCGGATTTTGAACGTGACGCGGCTAGGGAATGACTATTTCCTGGAACATATAAATTTGCTTATGAAAATCCGCAGAAAAACGGTGTTTTTTTTATCACAGATGCATAGGTACAACGTTTTTCATTTTCCTTTCATATATTATTTTCCTTAGCACTCAGAAATGACTCGTCCATTCCCTCTGATTACATTTCTTGTATACAGCTGTAAGTATTAGATCCTGTATTTATGTAAATAATAATTTGATATCAATAGAAATTTCGGATAAATTAGTTCATGAGCATGCTCAGTTCTGTTGAGATAAATAAAATCATAAGTAGATAATATCATTAAATCGTATAAATAGCGGCACATGCGTAGACTATTATAGTTATTATCAAGGTTGGGATTTTATAGCATTTGCATATTTCTTATGAGATGCTTAAAAAATAGCAGAGTAAGCTAAAAATGTGTTTCGTGATACAGAGAACTCAAATAAAAAAATTTATTTTGCTCTTTTTTGCATATTTTGTGATATTTTAGTTTTAAGTGCTTTTTTGACTTTTTGAAACTTTTTTTTTGCATTTTTACCTGTTTATTAATTGAAATTCGTCATATTTTATGAAATTATATTTTAGTAAACGAGTTTTACTACCTATAATAATTTGAAAGTGATTAAAAAATTATTGATTAATAAATTTTCTTTTTTTACATAATATTTTGTTGTTTTTATTGTATATTTTTAGCGCATATTTATGCAATTTAAAGTGCTCTAAAATCCCAACCCTGGTTATTATTATTATATGAATGAATATCGTTCGGCTTATCTTGGCAGGTCGTGCGACGGATGTGGGATGGCTCAGTTGTGTATCCAGAACACTTTTATGGGTGGGAGGGGGGAAATTACTATTTTCATATGTTTTTTTTTTCTTGTTTTTCGTAAAACACAGGCCATGGGAGTTTGGAGCCTCCTCCTCCCCATAGATATTCCACTGGGGTGGCTGATTACAGGGGTCGGTGCGTAGAGTTTGCACGCGGCTTCAAAGAATCATCTTCGCAATAATTCGAGCCGGCAGCGTCTGAAAAGTTACGCTCCCACGGCGGTCGTTAACGGAACCGAACGCGGCGCGCGCGAATAGCTTCTCCGCCACGGTGCACTGGTGTTAAGTAAGCGCGTCCTTCCGTGCACGCATGTTTATCGTATACGATTTATGTACGCAGGTAAATTCGCCGTCTCCCTGGCTTATACAGTGTGTTTACAGTGTGTTTCGGACAAATGCAATGACTTTTGTTCTATATCCACTATTTGTTCACTTTAAATTTTTTTTTTTTTTTTTTTAATAAATTATATTGTTGTGCACTGCATTAAAAATGCAATTTTTTATACTTTCGAAACTCAAATTCTCGGATTTCAAATTTCGTTCTACTGTTAAAAAATAATTAAAAATTACCATTTTGTGACATGAATTTTCAGAAAAACGTTCATGTTTATAAAACTCTAATAAAAGTTTATCCCTTAATTTTCTATGATTCTTTTCAAGTCTGTGAAGAAGTTAACAATAACATTGTGTGTCAAATAATTTTACCGCATAACACATTTAATATCACCATTAATTTAGATAGGTCTTGATAGAACGTACAAAACTGTACAGTTAATTTTAATTATAAAATTTAAATTTTACAAAAAGTTTAAAAAATCATAATAAATAATTGAACAAATTTTAATAAGATGTTTAAACCCAATCATTTTTCTAAAAATCTTGTTTGCAAAATCGCTGTTTTGGTTTTTTTTTTTGAATGGTAAAATAAGATTTTAGATTTTCAAATTTGAGTTCCAAAAGTACAATTATTGTGTTCAGTAAATACTATAATATTAATTAAAAAAATAAAATAAAAATATAAATAAAGGATAGGAAAAAAGTTATTGCATTGTAGTCGAATCGTCTTGAAACGCCCTGTATATACGTAGCTGTAGTATTTTATCAGTGATGCGTATAATATTATTACTCGTCGGTGGCACAGGGATTTTTCGTGGAAAACGCGTTATCGAAAATCGTTTGCGAAAAGTTTGCGACCGCCGGAAACCACGCGCACTCAAATCGCTGTCGATCAACCGCACGAGCCGCCTTAGTGCGCGCGTAATTATTATTGCACAGGATCCGCGTGAGTCCATAATCGTAAATAATCATTGTTCAATGTGCAACTCGTTCCTCCGCCACAGTTTCCGTTCCCCCACTACATTATATATGCCTGCGCCGAAGTACCGACTATTTGGTTTAATAAGTCACCGAGGACGAGCGGTGTCGAACGAAAATCGTTCGTACCTTTCGTTCTTTTCGTTATTTTTACGTAAACATTTTGTTCTGTTCTTTTGGCTGTGTTATTTTGACATATCATTTGAAACCGTGCAACTTGGTTGCGCCGGATAGAATTTAAGTCTGGTCGTTAAATTCACAAGTCTTGTTTTTATTATATTTAAAGAAAAATTATTTACCATTACGATAATACGTGCATTTTCCAACTGGATATAGTCAGTGTGGGGTATTAGTGCAGATTAACTCCTAGAGCTCCTTTATTCCCTATACCAGCCGTCACTCAACTATAAGTGGGCTGCCCAAGTCTACTATACCTGATGGGGTGGAAACGAGGAACCAACACAAATATGTGATTAAAGATGGTTAGGTAGTTGAAGGCCACTCGACCAAGTGCCGAGGAACGAAAAATCCGATGTTGGGACAAGTCTTCTCCCTTCTCGACTGGTTGCTGACCTTGGCTGGAGTGACGTGGTGTGTGCCGAATGGAGAATTGACAGGTACGGGATGGAATCGAACCGCGGCTCCCGGCCGGACGTTACTGTATCTTCGCTGTAGATATTAGCCCGTGTTACCAATGTAATATTTACAATGCACTATTGATAACAAAGATTAATAAAGTTGGGAGTTTATTGATGGTTACATGTTTAATCGTTTGTGTATTTTGCAGATTGATATTTAATATTTGGTTACTAAATTTCTAAGTATAACATATCCATATAGGTAAATAATACTTAGTTTATAATATCGCAGCGTATTCGTATCCATTGTCAGTTTTAGATATTTTTTTTTTTTTCTAACTTGTTAATTTTTAAAGGTGTATATAGCTTTTTACTCGCTAGTAGGCTAGTAGCTTCAGCTAGCCCATCTCCCTGGGTTAGACTGGTAACGTACGGGGACCAAAATATAATGTAGATGCTATTATGCAAGGTATACGTTATTACGTTCGCTTTCATGAGTAATTAGGTATACCAGACATTAGTATAAAAATAATGTTATAAAGTAGTGTTTAATAAAAAATTATAGCGACCTTGCTCTAAATCGAATAACACTGATGTCATTTTTGAAAACGGAAATAATAGTTTTCATAAAAATATCAATTCCAATACATCATTAAACTAATAAAAGCTATTTAGTTCAAGCTATGCATGTATGTACAGACCAAACTTCAGGCATAAAATCGATTAGGACCTAAGTTTGAACTGCTTTGAGTATTTGTTTTTCTGTATAATAAAATAGAGGTCTTATCTCAAAATCATCTATATCAGTTAAACTAAACGAAAACTCAGAATTTATTCTCGTGCAACGAATGCAGTTTTAACTTCCATGTCGTCTTTGAATTTCTCATAAACAAATACTAGATAGCTCCAATGTGTGCCAGCTTTTAAGAGTGTTTAGATTTATTTTTATTTGCTGAAAAAATTTGAATACTTTTTGGGTTCCTATATTTTATTTTTATAGATACAAAGTTTGTAAACTACTTTTCTAATATAAATCACAGTGTACCACCTAAATCATCTTCATCGATCTATTAATAGAAGTTACACTGTTTTCATTTAGTATGACATAATAAATCATATTTTCATGTGAGCAATAAAGATGACAGCCAATTGAAAAATAACATTTAAAATTTGATTTATCATTTAATATACACCCTTATATTAGGGTTTGGATTTTTAAGGGCGTTTCAAATTCGTGATGACTTAAGTGAATCCTCCAAAATTACCGTGACGAGTAAAGTGCGTGCAGCGATAGCGGTCACAAAGAGAATTTCCGCTGTTGTCGAATAATATAATAAACGCACCATGCCACATCCGGTCTGAGGCGTTTCGATTTTACATTTTCACCGGAACGACGTAGTAACCCGTTAAATATCGAGGACCCAATGTTTCTATATATAATACTAATATATATATATATATATATAATATTATGGTACATATAATACGAATATCTGTAACTCGGCAGCACAAGTACTCATAAGCGTCCAAAGATAGAAAATCCCTAGTTGTTTCCGAAAACGTTGTCATTGCGCTCTTCCTTTTAGAGTCATTTTTCCAACGTGATATTATCGCATTCAGATTTAAAATAATAACACGCCGTTATTATCCGGTATCGTATTCGGAAATCGTTGACCGTACTCAGATTTTTACATTATTACCTATAATATATGGAAATAATTTAACCTGATCACTGATGTCCCGTACGGTCATACGGACCCTTTTTGTATCATCCAATATGGTCATATGGATAAGCTGGAAACTTTTCATGTTTTCAGTTCCTCGCCATCTATCTGACTTTCACGAATTTCATCGATTCGGTATTTTTAATTTATAAATACATTATTCAATGGAATTTTCATCTGCTAAATATGGATAAGATAATCAAATCGTCTACTGCAGCTATCTCGTATCGTATCGTAACTGGTGTTTGTATTCAGAACTGTCAATTAAGTATATGATAAAATCTACTCGCTTTACCGGTTTTAAATACCATTTATAGTATACAGGTGTTGTAAATTTAAAAACAAATAATTTCCATAGATGGTTAGCACTAAACATTTTGTTTTCATTCTATAAATCAAGAAGTATAACTTGAAATGTATAAATGACTTATAATTGTCTTATTCACCTCAATTTTTATTTAATTACAAATTACAATAAATATTTCACAGTTTGAATTTTTTTCTTTTTCCGAATCCTTTTAAAATACAAATAAATATTTTCATGGACTATTTTATAATTATATTTCTAAAATTATCTACATATATAAATATACATATATTGATATTTAACCAAGACAAAATTTTATGTTTACAAAATAAACTTTTTAAACAATTTATAATACTTTAACACAAATATTAACTATAATACATAATAGATATTATGATGATGTCATGGTGATCATAATAGTAATAATAATAGTAATGCACTGCAAACCGTAACCATAATAATGTAGGTATACCTACTGCAGACCGCACAGAATTGGTTTTTTTACGAAAACAATATTGAAATGTCCATTATCCGATATCATTCTGTAAATAGGATATTATTGTTTGTTAAACCGTTGATTACACCACACCGTTTTGTCTGGGGCCGAGGGAAATTGATTCTATTGACGGTTTTGATTATAATAAGTGGATTCCGGGTGTCACGTCGTATAATGCGCGTGTATACCAACCAATAGTGTCGGCCGAATACTAAAGCAGCATTAGTAGCCGTTATACAGGTGTGCGTATAGTTCTGCATAATTCACGAACCGCGAGTGAGACTCAACCCAAATCTCGTGACATTCGCGCCTGTACCTGCACGCGTTTATACGTAGTGTTACATATACGAACAAGTGAAACGCAAGTGTTTAGGAAACAATAATTTATTAAGTGAAATGAGGGGCTGCGTACCTACTAGTTGGGGATAAATTTTTCTGGCTGTTAGTGTAACGTAACAATATTGCGGACATAAAGTTAATAAGAACATGCGAGTTACGGACGAATCTTAAAAAGGTAATATATTACGAATTGTGAACATAAGTATACCAAAATTATGAGTTGGGAATGAAGTACACACTGGTAGTTATACGAAAATGAATTGTTTAGCTAAACTAAATTTATAGTAATCAACGAGAAAAAAAAAACTGTCGTGAAGAAGGCATTCATTAACAGTCTACAAATGTTGCAATACAAACAGTTTTTAAAATAGATTTCTCTTAAATTATATGATTATGTTTTTATTAAAAAAAAAATTGTACTTTTAGTTTTTCAAAATTCGATGATTATGACGTATTTGTTAGAATTTTTTGAGAAATAACGATTAATTTTTTTGCTATTTTTAGGTAGCGCCCTTAGGTCATATTTCTTTATTTTATATACACTTTATGTTCGCAATTAATATGTTGTTAACTTAAACCGTGTCCGCACTTTTTTTTTTTACTTTTTTTTTAGCTCAACAATTATACATAATATTCAATAATAAGTGTGCGCACTAATTATGTTATACATTAATCAGTCAAATATATTTGTCCGCAACTTACATGGGTTTTAATACTTTGTCCGCAATTCGGAAACTCCGAAATGTGGAGTGTAACACGTATGATAACGTCATTATACTATTATGCTACAACAGTTAAAAATTAACCGTCAAATTAAACAAAGGTACGCGCATCATCATTGTGCCCCATTGTTATCTTTAATTATTGTCACACGAGGTGAACACTGGCCCTTTTCACATTATTCAGTGGCTAAAACTTTCCGCAGTTGCCGGTTTATGTGCTGTACACAAACGCAGATAATATAATTAATATAATATCATATACGTATTTAATATATATATATATATATATATATATATATGGATACACGCAATAATGTTATTTAAACACCATGTCACGGTTACCGGTCGAATATATTTGCATATTTAAATATTATACATGTATGTATATTATATAATTATCAATATCTTTAAAAGTATACGATTATTTCTAATTTATTTATCTTTCGACGGGTTAATTTTAACGAGACTCGAAAAATATAATACAATAATAATAACGCACGCACACACGACAATATTATGCGTATAGGGTTACAGTATGTATTATATTATATGCAGGCGCGGCTCCAGGGGGGAGGGTGCCTATGGGCTGCGGCTCCCCCCCCCAAAGGACGTATTTCTGAAAAGTTGTATTGGTATTGTTAAAACAAAATAACGACAAAAACTATGTATATTATATTATATATTATATTATCAACTGTACCTGTGTGTAACTATGTATCTGCTATCTATATTACGAAGAACCTACCGATAATATAAACTAGAATAATATGAAATATTAAAATATATTGTCGTATGATATTATATGATCAAAACATTAATTAATGTGTATAACAATGTAGATGTTATAAATGAAATAGATGGCATAATTGATATTATTGAAAATTCTAAAAATAGAAGACTTGAATTTGTTTTGTAAATTTTTTTTTTTTAAATTATAACCCCCCCCCCCTTAATCAAGTCTCTGGAGCCACCCCTAATTATGTGTATACACCACTCTATCCGAGTGTGCACATTCGTCTGTCGGAGGGTTCAAATCAATTCGAATTATTCATCTTATCGTTTTAACCATCCGACAAAACCGAGCGCAGCACCGAGCAGACACACTCGACTATATTATTATTATGCACGTGCGTATAAATAATTATAGGTACCTATTGCAATTAATCCGCAGCGAACGCCTTCGCCGTTGTTAATCGATTGTTATAAACAATATTCGTTCGAAAAAAACGGGCGCGCGCTCACTGATTACAGTATTTAATTTGACGTTGAGTTACGGTGATAATAATAATATGATAACAACACGGCCTACCGCGATACTCGTGCGATTATTGTGATATTATAATATTATTGCACGTTAAATAATCATGTTATAATCGTAAGCGATCGTTTTACGTGCGTATATACTTCACATCGAACGATGGTAAAAAAAAGTCTTTTTCTTTTGAATAGTGAAATTATTAATTTCAACCCCCCCCCCCATATCATGTTATGATATAATATTATGCAGCTAGCCGCTAGCACAAAATGCGTAAGCATAACGATAACTAATGGCGAAGCTTCCACAGTTTACGAAAATAGAAAATAAATAAGAGCATATTATACAGGTTATATACTATTATACTTTTATTTGACATACGTCATAGGACATAGATGTATAAAGCTTATAGTTATAACTTAAAAGTAGGCTAAACAATTTATTTACCTGTTCGTTCAGCACAAATATTTTAGAAAACGTAAAATGCAAAGTCCAGGAAAATATACAATCCATTGATAAAACAATAATAGATAATAAATTGCGAGTATTAGTACGACATTACGACATTAATAATAAATTCGAAATACTGATACTGCGAACAGGAAATAATAAGAATTTTTAATTAATCAATCAATTATTGGCAGGTGATTTGCCATTGGTATTAATTGATCAATAAAAAATCATAATTAGGTTGAGACGGTCTTTTAAAAAAAAAAAAAACCTAGTTATAGCGAGAGACGAGAGTTGTGTATAATTATTTATAGATAGTTTGAGAGCTTTACTTACTGATTAATACGGTTGGCAGTGAAGGGATATCAAAGTAAGGGTAAATAGATGGGATTAATAGATACGTATATATACGCGGATATATGTGTATCAGCTATTTGGAGAATAGCAGGGATAATGTAGAGTAAAGTCACTTAAATGATTAATCAGTTAATTGATGAGGTTGTAATAGTTTTGTTGGCTAGAGGTATGTTAGTGTATTTCAGTTCCTTTGTAAGTTAACGTGTACCTATACACGCAGATATATTATAATAATTTGTAAATTTACTAACATTTATCATAGTGGAAATGTACTTCAAAGTTTAAATGAACAAAATGAACAAGAATCATAATTTTCTTTTATCTGCATTATGATTTCACTATTTAACGCCACATTAAAACTTTAACATGATAACGTTCTATATATTGTTGACTTTGTTCGTCTGTACTGTACATTTATTTTTTCTTCGTTCTACATTTTAAGCCCAATCATAGTTATCAATAAACACTCGTGCCGGTGTAGTGCTATTGCCTAAAGTGCAACGTTAAACGAATCGTTCGTTCAGACATTTCCAAAAATAAATTAATGAGAAACACGACATTAACATACATATTTAAAATTACGGGAAGCAAAATTTTAGAGTTTTGTGATGTCACGTATGGTTTAATCGAAATTCGAAGGAAAAAACCAAATAAGCCTTAAACATAAAATCAAAGGTTTTACGTCTTTACATCTTTACGGTGGATTGTAAAATCATCGTCTACATGAATAATTATTGATGTAATATTATTATAATGAACTGAAGCCCTGCATTTATTAAAGTTCGTACGAGAGCGTTATCATAATATTATACTTCATCTAGTTTGTATAAAGTAATTAAAAATAAAATGTAGACACAAACTAAGTGTAGGTATTGTATCTGCTGTGCTGCGGTCAAGGACAACTAAAGGATCGATTCTCTGGGTTTACGATGGAATATTTGTTTTAAAATAATAAACGAATTAAGATTATTCTGTTGTATTATTGGCTATTTGAGTTATACGTTTTTAATACGCAGTTTATTGACATAATAGAAATAATAATTGCTGTAAAATAAAACGTTATTCATATAGAACCAGTGAAAGAAATACAACGGTCGTATGTTAGCCGCGTGGTATTACAATAATTATTCGCAGTGATAAGTTCGACGTATATAATCAATAAAAATTAAAACAAATTTTTCTCGAGTTTGATCGGAAATCACGCATAAACCAAAATGAAATAACAAAAAAATTTAAATGTCCTTATTTACATCGATATGACGTACTGTTAGATTGAAAAATTCTGAAGCTTAAACGTCGCGTCGGTAGTGATAGACATGCCAATCGTTGTTTTATTTCATTATTCTGTTAAATATCCGGTGAAAAGATTTTTAAGTATGAAATTAAATCATTATGATATCACGCTTTTCGATTCACGGGGAACATTAATTTATATTGGCGAACAAATCGTATTTAATCGAGTGAAATGATGAGCTCGGCAATAACAAAACAGTCAGGAATGTGAAAAATCAGAAGAAAGGACCCTTTTAATTTTTGTGGTTGCTGCTAAGGGTATTTAAAAAAAAAAAAATGTTTGTTTACTTCACTCGCGTGATACGTAACGTTAATTATGTTATTAAACGGCAAATTTTTACCCGTAAAAACAGACTCAACAAACACACACACGTGATACCTAAACAACCGATGGTTATGTATAATAACTACTGTAATTGCAAAACATTCGTGTATTCATGAGCCGACGATACAGAACCCCAAATTTAAATAATAAGCAACTTAAAAGTGTTATTAAGGTCGACCCGACCGTACATTTTGTACGACCGTTTGAGTATATCGCGGAATTAAGTGTGCTTAGCAGTGTGTAAAGTAGGATGTATTATAAATATTATAATCTTACCAAGTTCGATTATTTCAATTCAATGTAATATTCCGTTTGAAGATAAACGTTTTCCATTTATTATTACCTATACATTTTGATCGTTACATGTCTATATCGTTCGTGATTCCCAGTAATAAATAGCCCTGTATACGCATTTGAAATTGATTCAAATCTTGTACGTTAATTACTTGTTTACGTGTAGCAACTGACTATAAAAACATCGTCTTTTTCTACTGCGAAACGATACATTTTTATCAATGCACGTAATGTTTTTCATAAACATAAGATAGTAATAATGTAACATGATATTCTCAACAGCTTTTGCCCTCTGTTCTGAAACAATTGCAAGATTTCGGCAAAATCCATTGTATAATAAATAAACATTATCCCGATTCTTCTCGTCCTGTTCAATCGAGCGCATCGAAATCGAACTTTCGCGTTACGGCCGATTTTATTCATAAACAATAACGGCAACAAGAATAATAAGATATAACATTATAATCTGCATCAGTATGAATACTATGTGCGTAATAAAATTCAAATAACAAAAAAAAAGTATTTCCTTCGGACCGGATTTGAACCAGTGACCTATGGATATCTATGTTAATCATTACACTACAGTAAACCGCTCTATCAACTGAGCTGCCGAAGGTTGTGAGAAGTGGATCGTTCCACCGCATTCAAACCGATCGATGTTTACTTTCGCTAAAATTAATCAGGACCCCTTTGGCAAAGTTACACGTCACAAAAATTAATAATAAAATATAAAAATTATATTTCCTTCGGGCCGGATTTGAACCAGCGACCTATGGATATCTATGTTAATCATTACACTACAGTCCACCGCTCTACCAACTGAGCTACCGAAGGTTGTGAGAAATAGATCATTTCACCGCATTTAAGCCGATCGATGTTTACTTTCGCTATGTTATATTATTCTCCCGGAACCCGTTTGGTGAAATTATTACACGCCGTTTTCTTGTCACGTGCACGCTACATCACATACACCGTTGTATGTTTACGAGCTTGCCTTGTATTCCGAACTCGCCACGTGTACGACACGACAAACTTTTCTCCCCAAGCCAATATAGTGATGTCAATAAAATAATAATGAAAAGTCGCATTATCAATATACGTCATTTTATTACAATTTTACCTATTTTTTTTTTTTTGTTTTGTTTTGTTTTTCCGAAAAAAAAAGCCCCAATCCTACGTGATTACACACCGCCCGTTTGCTTCTCACTACACCGTCAGTCATAAAAATGTGTATAACAATACAACGCATAATATTTGATTGAGTTTTATTTCATCGACTATAAAAGGTATCTTTACTTTTACGTCCACACAAATATAAACAGATCTTATTTTTACACCCTAGATAACTATAGCATGCCCTGAACTTTATAAACAGTTTCATGTAAATGTATATAATATAGATACTATGAGAAAATGTAGGAAAAAATCACAAAATATATCCGTTAATTATTGTGGATTTGTAATCCAATAAAAAAATTAGAATTGGTTCTTTAAACATATTTTACTCATTAGCTATTGTTTCGAATCTAAAGTCTCTCTAAACAATTGTATTATAGATCGGACGTATGATATAATAATATATGATATCAATCATAATACGTATACTGCACTCTGAATGATAACATTATAAAACATTGAAATTGTACTTTAATAATAAAAAAATAAACTAAAACTTAACATTATATACTTAGAATGAGATGATAATCATCTTACGAACTTATCCAAGTGACCTTTAATAAACCATAACCAACCCAACGTGAGAGCATATCCGGTTTTAACACACTCCTATGCATTATAAAATATAATATAGTATACACGCAGTACGTTATTATATATTACGTGTTCATGCAATACTCGCATAAGATAATAAATTATACAGATTTATCATGAATAAAATGATATTGTAAGTTACTATACTATATATATATATATGTATTTTATAGCATTGATACATTGAAAATAATATTGATCATTAAATTGTTTTTGTTACTATATCGTTTTAGTTCGATTTGCGCACGATTATCATTATGACATTATATTGCAAATTTGTAAAAAGTTCTTTTTTTCCATTATCAAGTATTCCGCAGTGATTAACGGTTTTTTGATTTTTAATTTTTTTTAGGAGTATACGGTTAGTAAATTCAAAAATAATACACAAAATGCTATGCCCGCAATGTACACAATGATACGATATAATACGTATATCCAACGTTATTTATTGTATATTAATACCTTCTCGGGATTATAATTTCATATTCGGTATACCATTTACAATAATGAACTTGCCACGTATTATTAGATTAGTGGATTAGTGTCTTGGTGTATATTCGACTCTTTATTGATCAAGTTGTGTGCAGTTGCACTAAGTATACGATATTGTACCAAAAATGAATAAATATCAATTCATTGGTACTGGGCGCGTGCCATCGAACCCTTTATTTGTGACCAATTGAGTGCGTTTGCAAATAATTGAGACGGAAAACAATTACGGTGTTATTGCCGAGATATTATTACAACAATTAATACCTTTAAGCCGTACATTAATAAATAATACACCACCTATACCGGGTTTATGATAAATTTCAAAACCCGTAAGTTTACAATAACAAAACAGTTTGGACGCACTATCACGAGTATTAGGGGACCTCATTACGACAGTACGATCAAACTACAAAATGGTTTTCGATTTTCGGTAATATTTGATATTAATTATTGACCACGTGCTGACAACCGGTATGTATATCATATTATTGTTATAACACAACATCGTTGCAAAAACTTAACATCTGTTATTCTGATGTTTCGATACAGACCGTGTTATGCGCGCGATTATTTCCTTTAAATTGACGACAGCCCTGCGTCATTACCCTAATTCATGTAAAAATGTGACGAGATGTGATGTGATGCGATCAGAATAATAATAATTAATGTAACCCATGAGATTATCGATTTCCGGAATTTGGAAAAATTTATTATAATAATATGTTGTAATTATAAACCTATACACTTAAAAGTGTTACACTTTCAATGGCGTTCAGGTCGAACAGCTGCTATAGTTTTGTGGTTACTGTTCGGATATTATTTTCTCCAGTAGGACTACCGCACGCAGCGTTATCAAATATGTAGGAATATCCGAGTCGAGTTAGTGTTCATCGTCGATATTTGATACGCTAGAAACGGACAATAGTCCCATTGGGACCGTGTACTGCACCGAGCAAAGTCGAGTATATAATATGGAGTCTGCGCATGCACTTACCACGGGTATATTAAAAGTTTGTTTTATTCGTATATCATATAATATAAGCTTTCACCACCCACGGCGTTGCCCGGTGTTTAATTTGCCAATATTATGATTAGCCGAACGTAAATAACACCAGGTTGAAAGTTATAATTGATTAAGACACGTTGTATTACAGTATATTGTGATGATTCTCTACATCATAAAACGAAACCATTGGGTATTGACCAAATTTTACGTTCAAAACTTCAGCAATTCCAGTTGAAAATCCCTTCCATTTTTACCCTTTTGCCCCATCAGGGGTTGAATATTGGAAAATTCTTTATTGGGGCTTGTCTGTGTTGCATAAGATACTTCTGTGGACAGTTTCAACTGTTTCAGGTCTATATGCCCTACAGTTAAAGCCTTTTCCTCCATCAGTATACAGTTATTTTGTGTTAAAAATCGGATGGATCTTATGTTGTACTCTTTTATCACTCTTCATCCTATTATGGATTGAATTTTGGAAAATCCTCAATAATTTTTAATATTGATGTTTATTTTTTATTTATTTGTATTGTATATTAACAATCTTATAATATATATATATTATTTATCAGTGGCGGCCATTGGCTCGGTAATTAATTTTTTTTTTTTTTATAGTTCAATTATATGTACTAATTTTAAATAAAATTAATACGATATAGTAGAATAAAATTATAAACACATTTACAATTCTTTAAAAACGGTTTACAATTAAATTTAAAACGGATTTTCTATCTATAATAATATATAATAATGAAAGGAATATAATATATTGTATCAATATTGAGTTATATAATACGCGTTATACCTAAACTCACGGACAGTAAAATATACGTTTTCCGAAGTCCGCATCATGCATGTCGGGCGATTACTGGTATCGCTCCAGCGGCCGTATTAATACCGAATCCCTCCTATTTTGTTTTTGTATTCTGATATTATTATACACAAGTTTATGACGGCCGATTGTCAGTGTCGTCCAAGCACCAAGCGCTATGGCCAAATCCTAATAACAGATAAGATTATAATATTGTTCTGATCACGGACTATAATACGTTATAGCCCGTGCTACTGATTCTATACTCGATAACCGCCCAGATGTAACCACGGCACTACCGCTCGTTTAACTATTTCAACTGCATTGTTATTGACTACAATTCCACGTATTATTACATTTTTAAACTCCAATTATTATCTGACCATATTGTTTTCATAATAACGGACAACTGTTTTGATTTTCATTAATAACATTATACGAGATGAGTTGTTGCTGTGTGCGTTAGGGATGTGTAAAACCGAGAGATGTGGATAAATGTATCCGACCCCTGCAAATAGTTGTGAGAGATGTGAAGGCGAAGAAGAAGAATATTATACGAGATAATTGTTAATATTTAAATCAATATCCAACTTTCTGATCAGTAATTTGTTACAATTTGAGAAGCGATGACCGCCCCGTCGTCACCCCTACACACGAGCCGCCACTGATACACTGCACCAATCAATAATAATTAAAATCAACATAACAGTTAACATAATGGTTTCATAGGACCTTGATATACGACAAGTGAACAAAAATTTTCCGTATGGGCCAGTGCTTAAACGGTCATGGATTCTTGATAATACAATTTTTAAAATATTATCTTTTCTTAATGCTCGTCTACAACATGATCTCAACATACCGTGAAAATGTCAAGTTACTATCATAGGTTACGCTGTGCGTTGATAATGAATCAGTCGGTCAGTCAGTCAGTAAGTCATTAAGGACTTCTTTAATACTTTCAGATGATGTAACAATACTTGACCAAACCGTAGGTATTTTCACTTTACGGATGGTATCTTATTATAATATATGCTATAAACAATATAGTAAAAATAACGATAAAAGCCATTTAGCATTATTATATAGGAACCAATTTTTTCATGTTGGCCGAGTTGAAATTAAAAAAATATTCTTCCTTCGGACCGGATTTGAACCACCGTCCTACGGATGTCTATGATTGTTAATATTATTACACTACAGTCCACCGCTCTACCAATTGAGCTACAAAAGGTTGATATGCATGTGTGATCAATGATCATTTTACCGGATTTAAGCCGATCGATTTGCTTTCGCCGAGATCCGAGAGCCCATTCGACAAAACCACTCCACGCACGACAACTTGAAAATGGCAACACGAACCACAAGCAGCACACACCAATGTACATGTGCTTGCCTACTCTAAGCACTTCGGTACAATGCAATAAGTCATACTATATTATTATTATACCATAGATACACGTGGCACCGATTTCTTCTATAATATTTATCAATTTAAAGCGAAGACCACCAAATAAAATTCTTTAATACGTACACATTTTACAACGTATCCATGTCCATCCAATTGGTTCTTAAACTGTAGGTACTCCGCATAAACAATATCACTTTTCGGTCGGTAAATTATACATAAATTTTTTTAAAAATAAGTAATTAGGTAGTATTATTATGCTACTGTAGGTAATACAAACATACATCGTTGGTTTATTCGTTTACTATTAAAAATACGCACGGAGTACCTACGATTAAAAAGAAAGAAAAAAACATAAAACAATTCATCGGGGGCATCGAAAAGGATTCACTAGTCGAAAAATTGAAAAACCAACGTGGTACAATGTACGACTTGTATAATATAACAATATGACGTGCTTACACTGCACAAAATAGGATTTACTTTGAACAATGCGTGTGTTGTGATTATACGGTGTGAAAATTCGATAGCCGCTAACTGCCTACAATAATTATATACGTACTTTGAACAGACAACCCTTTGCGCGCTATCGCCGACGAACAGACCGCGCGACGCTCGGTATACCGTCGAAATGCGCGCATTATGTGCATTATGTAACATTAGTAATAATATTTTCATATGTTCGTGCGAACCGGTGTGAAAGTTAACCTGCACGTAATCGAAACCGATCTAAATGTATTAGCGATCGCCGTTTTACGATATCCTTCGGTAGCTCAGTTGGTAGAGCGGTGGACTGTAGTGTAACAATGAACATAGATATCCATAGGTCGCTGGTTCAAATCCGGCCCGAAGGAACAAAATTTTTTTGCAATTATATAAGTGTTTTCTTTTCATTGATTTTTTTTACCACTTTATTTGTGGTAGAAAAACAAAACGCTGCTGCTGTTACACCGTGCCCTCATCACAGCGGTGCCTCAACGGCTGCGACTGTCCGATGTATAATTACCGTATAGTATTATAATAAATGATTATTTTTTTATTTTTTTTAAATCGTTCTATCCGTTTCCGTCCAAACTGTACATCATCAACAGATCGATGCATAAATTGTATTGGAAAATTGTTGTATTATCTTTAATTCATCACATTTGCCTCGTGTATGAATTGCGAAACGCGTATTATATATAAATCGAATATAGGATCGAATGTATTAATACTATTAATTATTATATCGTACATATTACACAATAAATCATAAATCACATAGTACTATCACTGTTATCAGTATTCCGAGCGAGATGTAGGTGCATATTTATAAAAAAGTTTGTACCTGTGTAATATACCAACAACGTTTTATGAGATTTTCGAATTTTGATTTAAAATAATTTATAACTTCCATACATTGAACACAATATATACCTATTGAGAGAATAGGATTTTTTCATACATCCTTTTATCGATGTTTTTTGCTCCTCGTGGCAAATACGTCATAATATCATCTACACGAAAAGTCACAATTCGATTGTAGTAATTAATATTCTGGTACAACACACGTGTGCATCCTGATCCGTGTAACCACTAACCACCCAATAGTAATAGTCTCTGCTGCATAATATGTGCATTATTATATGGAACAATATATTATATGTTGATTCGTTCAATCTTATAATACCAGGGGAATTTGGTAATTTTCGATACTGAGTATAATTTATTGACTTTGACTTGATAAATTAGACGATTAGACAATGATATAATTTTATACATTCATTAGATATTCTAAGTTAATAAAACATTTCCGATGGACATCCAAATGAATGGAGACAATAATGTTATGGGGTCTCAAAGATTTTAAAGATGCCATTGTATTGCTAAGTGAAATGCAAATCTAATAATTTAAGTGTATGGGTTGTCGATCTGCTATGCGGTTTTGTACTTCTAAGTTGTATAGCAGCTTGCCATTTGCAAAAAATAATAAGTGTTTTTCAATCAATTGCAAATATCTTTATCATAAATTATGAATCTATTAATTATAAGAATTAATTATAGCAAAATATTTTTATTAACTTGATGTATTAAAATTAATAATGATATAACTCATACTGAAACTGAAGCAAATTTAAATGTACACAATTTTTTAATTCATATTTATTATATATGCTTTTTCATTAAATATATGTTTACCTTGTAAAAAAAAAAAAAAAATATTAGTTTTTCAATGACTACTATGCAGTAAATAATGCCAACTGGTCAATCAAAAAAATTATTCGTTTTTATTAAATTGTTTGTATCATTATCCGCCTTAGACTTTAGGTGTTCTCGTAAATGCCTCACCAATATTATCAATGTCTATGAAAAACAGTCAGTCTAAACATAGACTAACCATTCTCAATAATGCCTAAGTAACATCATTGACGGTAACATACCTATTAATATGTATTGATATAGAACACACGATTAAGCCGATGACTTGTTACGTATACACTTGACGATACATTTAAACCGACTTATCTACTTTTGGGCTATAACCCTTTATTGGCGACACTCGAGTGAAATGCCAACAGATCGATGTCATCCACACGAGTGCATCGCGATATAAAATGTCCATTTATATATATATAATATTATAGTTGTTTATAAATATATTGAGAGAAGTATACATTATTATAGTGTATGTACATGTTTCATGTACACATTTACTTATACATATAGACAACAATCGGCAAAGAGTTACAAACACGGTAAAGCAATTTCTATCCGAGCCCTCTTTAGACGTCAACTCCTTCGTCTATCGACCCAGACGCCATAACTATGTAAATCGTCGACGAAAAAGATGCGTTACATTTCATATGGTAAATTTCGTAATTTATATTAATCGTTTTCAAACGTATTATTATAGCGTCGTTATATGCGTACCTATTCTATATGTGTATAGAAATATATTATTGTATTATATTATTTAAGTCTCGGGTATATCATTTTTCCATTAAGAATTTCATACTTATCTGTAAGTTAGTGTACTAAGGAATGCACTCACGTGTAGTATATTATAAACAAACGTAAAAAAAAAAAAAAAAGAAACCTTTAAGTCGCGCAAAATACAACTTTAATGTTCTTATACTTGTTTTTACATCATTAAAAAGTGAAATTTATTTTTGTATAAATATCACTTTAATGCGTTCAACTCGCATAACTATATTATATTTGTACGTTTTATATAATAGCTAAAATGTCATCACACAATTATTCGATGTAGTTTTATATGCAACTTTTTTTTATCTTCGACGAATGTAAATAAAACATTGTGTTTGGTTTTTTGTACGGTTAAGAAACGGAAAATAAATATCAAACTTATCTACAATATAATTCAATAATATTGTAAGACAACCGGCGTAGTGCATAAATTATTAAAATGTTATATATATATACATTACATTAAAATTATTTGAACACTGCACAGTTTAATAGTTTTGCTCTTGAGAATACGTGCCTTTCAAATTTTATTTTCAAAATCAATAAAAAAAACTTTGATATACATAGGTACTGTGTAAAATAGGTTTTTCAGTCAGATATCTATGTAGAAGAATTAATAAATAATCATTACCGTTACGTCATTATGTATCTGAAGAGCAAATCCATATTATTAAATAATAAAATTGATTTTCAGACGGTCAACTTTTAAATGACGTTAGTTTATTATACGATAGCTCATAGCTATATACGATTTTAAAGCGTTCCAGTTTTATTTCTATGACAATGGACCTCGAGAAATGTGATATCTTATCGTATTATTTGACATCCCGTAAATAGGAGATCGATAAAATACGTATTATACGTGTAGTTACGCGTCGTATATTCGGTTGGGGTTTATATTATGGTGCAGGAAGTACATTTATACATTGCATACGAGCCGAAAAACCGCGAACCGCCCCGTACTGTTACAGTTAATTTATTGAAAAAAACAATACCTCCGTTTCGTTCGGAGCGTAAATTTATTACATTAATTTCGGGTGCTGTGTGCACTCGCACTCGATATGTATATAGCCATATAGGTTTTTACGTAAATGCATTACAAGTGTGTGTGTGTGTGTGTGTACAACAACTCTATACCAACACCGTTCATGTTATATTATTTTTATTATTATCGTTAATTATAAATTTTATTATTATTATTATATGTGAGGTATATTATTAAATAATATATTATGACAAATACCAATTAGCCATGATAGATATTATTATAAATAAATATACTGTTTTTGTACACGTTGACCCATTTATAATAATCCTCATGTGAATAATATTGCTGCACGCGCCGCGGTGGTTATTCAGCGTTATATTATACATAAATGTTACCGCGGTATAGTATAATAATTTTCCGAAATTTTTGGACCTGATCCAAAACTTGGCACTCGCAATTCGATTGTCCAAACCGCATGTTTATAATATACATAATAAATTAATAACTTAATATAATATAATCATAACAGTAGCTGCAACTGCTACCCCGTGGTATCGCATTGTTTTTTTTTTCTTTTATAAAATAATATAATATAATCATATTATTATCCTGAGTTATTTTTACGTGCGTTTAAGAATTTGTAGAAAACGCATGACGAAATGTACATAAAAAATTGGGCGTTACATCCCCTCGAAATCGTAAGACAATGTATATTTATAGTTTTTCACCCTCATGACTTAACAGGTAGTTACAGTGTACAGGTAACTCAGTAGGTGTAGTTTTTGTAAAAGACATTTTATACAGGTGCAAATGGTAACTAAATGTAACTAAAACAAATATTCTGCCGTTATATTTGATATTATTGTTAATAATATTGTTGCGCTCCTTCAAAATCTTAGATAAATCCTCATATCCTAGGTAAAATATTTTTTCATGTACGCACCTGCAGTATACATCATGCACATAATATTATATACTGTAATTTATTTATTGTACTCCATGGGCGTGGGATACGAAACATTTAATACACACCATAAGATTATTACATTGGTCGCCGTTAGGATGTGAATAATACAGCGTGTGTTGTGATCAAGACGTGCGAGCAATATTTTATATTAACTATCATATTTTTCGTAAACAACGACTGCAAGTCGGTAAATAACAAAAAAAGTCATTACATTCGCGACTGAGGAAGAGTTTTCACCAAATATATCCTTCCTTATGAATATAGTGCTCGATAATTTCGGTATCAGCGGCATTATATAAGTTATCAAAATACACATAATTAAGTAGACGGTACTATTATTTCGACGTAGTCGTATGCTATCCGAATTTAACAGATTATATAGAATTATAGACGATTTGTTTTTCAACCATTAATCATCAACTACCACCACTATATTGTATAGATATTTTATAATAATTATATAAAGTGTCTTCATATACCTACAACAAGGTTACAACACATAACAATTTCCCAACAACACTATAGAATATTAACTGCTGTGTTTATTTTTTATTTTTTCTGTAAAATTGTTTCAAATTAATTATTGTGCGATTTCTCTTAAATATAGGTATGGAAATTTTACCTTGAGAAAATTTTTGATAAAAGCCAACAGTTCTAAAAGGACGTAGAAAGTTAATGGTTTAAAGCCATTTTTTTTTTTTTTTTTAATTCAACAAAATATTCAGATCTCAATATTTTAGCAACTAAAATATCCAATGGATATTACGACTCAAATCGATTTATTATTTTACTTGCCTCCCGCATTTGCCGAATCTTGTGAATAAATTTCGAATTGAAATAAAATGTAATAAAAATACATATCCAATAATAATAATAGATTGTATTTTATTTATCCGTGTCAGTCAACAGAAAATATTAGTCTGAAATTTGAGTACACATTATCTTAATTGTTCATATATTTATGTATGAGCGTGAAGACACGAGTACCTACATAATGTATTTCATGTTTATATTATATTGGTTAAATATTATGCGTTTAAAACAAACATAATATATCGTAAATTTACTTCTTTAGTATTTCATTAATTGTTTTTAATGATTTTACTCAGGAAACAATTGAGTCACGTTTCTTGGTACTTACAGAGATTCATCTTAAACATAATAGGTACCTGTATCACTCTTTCTTATCATGAATAATTGCTGTTGCACATCTCAGAAGCCTCGATGAGAGATTATTATATTACGTAATTACAATGTCTACTTGAATTATTTACCACCGCAATGAGAACAAAAGTACAAGACCAAAATACATTTAAAACATTCATTATGCATGAATTCGATTACCGCTTTAGTGCGTTCAAATAACTATGATGCAGTTGATTTTTACTCGTTTTTATACGAGTAAACATCGTAATACTACGCGCGATATATTATGCAATATTATATTATACTGCAGGCGCGCACCCAGGATTTTTGTTTTTGAGGGGGGGGCTTAAACATTTTCCTATTTTCTTTACACACAAGTTAATAATTACCCCAAATTATAAATGGTAATTTTTTACTATTATTATTATATGTTTAACCAATTATCATTGTAGTACTATGGTATTTGTAAAAATATGCTATAATAATGTATAATTTAGTGAGAAATATAATTTTTTTTTTGGGGGGGGGCTTTAGCCCCAAAGCCTCTCCCCCTAGGTGTGCCATTGCTATACTGTCATATTATATTTAATCGCGTTATAAATCTAGTGCAGCAGTGGCGGTATTTGCGTTCCTTTCTGCAGCGAATCCGAATATTCCTATAGATAGGTACATATGTATATGCACATTTTTCACTCGATCCTCACGCGCGCTCAAGCAAATCATCTTTCATAAATACATTATAATCCGTCTGAAAATCTTCGAGAACTTTAAGTGTTGGGAGTGACATGAAAGAACTGCAGCCGCGGCACGGTATTTTTACATATTGTATACCTACATAACAATATTTACGACGGTGAAAGGGGGTCTGCGATTACAGGTTGCGGTGACACATTGTGTACAACAGGTCGGTCAGCAGAAACGTGTGAAAGTTACCGCGTACCAGATTTATATAAGTTAAATCGCACTTTACTCTCTATCCACCTTCGGTAGCTCAGTTGGTAGAGCGGTGGACTGTAGTGGCCAAACCGATCACAGATATCCATAGGTCGCTGGTTCAAATCCGGCCCGAAGGAACAAATATTTTTTGGCAATTTTCAAAATTTTTCAAGTCCAATATATTATTATTCATATATTATTATATTATATGATTATTGACGCATTACCAATTTCGCGTGTGAAAAAAAATGCATTCGGCCGCTATACACCACGGTATTTCAGCCGCTTTCTCGTCCCAATGAAGCCGAACGTGTAAATTGTTTCAAAATCAATGATAATGCATTTCCTATGCGATGCGAGCACATTTTTATTTACTACACGCATACGAGATGATCTTCCGTATACCTACCAGTGGCGTAGTTATGGGGGGGGGGGGGTGATGGAGATAGATCCCTCCCTAGAGCCCTTTTTTTAATATTTTATGCATTGACATATAAAATATAATATATTATAATTACGAATATAATCCACAATGTCCTTATCTTGGCTCTCAAATTATATCATTCGGCCATCATATAATCATATTATCATACATATTCATACAATTATACGCGAAACGCAATACCCATAGATCAACCAAGTGTTTTTTCTACACATTTCTATTTATAGAAACAGAATATTTTTTCGTGTGGGTACTTACGTACCGGTATAATTTTTTTCGTGGAGGAACTTACATATGTATATCTGCTTACCTGCTATGTTTCGTGTGGGAACTTACTATACCCCCTTTATGTTTATCCAATTAATTAATATCCCCCCCCCCCCAGAACCAAATCATAACTACGTCACTGATACACACATCTATTAACACCCGATTGAATATTCATATTTTTCCGTTGGAGAAATTTCGTTTACCCGAGAATAGGAGTATAATGTAATTAACTATTATTTTTGGTTTACCATTAATAAAATTAGTGTGATCCTACAATATTATTGGCCTACACAAACAGCCGGTTTTGTATTGAAATACGACGAGATAAAAATATAATATTGGTGTGTAGGGAAACATTTATTAAGCCGGATAAGTTTTCTTACGTGATTGATTTTCGTGATACGTCATTGCTTATGGCTGAAATTGAATTAATTTTCCCTATTATAACACAAATTGTATTTATACTGCATAATGCATGAATGCATCCTGTATATACTATACACACCACAGTGATGCATCGCATTATTATTACAAATATACATACACGGTGTATTTAGATGTAATATATTTATACCAATGTATCCTGATATACGTAGGTATCGTGAAATAAATAATCCGTGAAAACAACGTGCATAACTACATGTTTTCGACTATTATATTATGACATTATCATCATTTGAAAAATGGACAATATATTATGGTGATGACCCTAATGCTAACTAGTGAAATCATAATGAAATTATCGTCGCTACACATAATATAGTGTTATTCTATTATTACGTTCCATAATTTAACTGTAACCAAATGCGCGAACAGAGCTACAGAAAGGTGGTACCTTCAAAATATGTACTAATTTTAAACTCATATTGTCTATTGTGCCTCATAAATCAATACAGCAAATTTATAATCTAACAAATCTTTCCGGGACTAACCTCACAACTTGTACATCGCAATGTTTTAATTTTGATTGCCATAAAATGTATCCAATATAGGTACAAACGTAATACCTTTCATATTTTGTTATATATATATATATTATTTATGTTACTGGGACCTAGGATTCAGGGAGGTATAGGTATTTTTATCGACTGTGTGATTCGGAGATTACTGATTTGTTATTTGTTTGTTTTTTGCTATTGCGAGAGTATATATAAATCATCACTGACGTTTGAATTCCCTATGGAAGATTTTCAGAGAGGACCACGAAACAATATTATATTCATTTACCTTTTGTATAAGTATTTATTTTATATACATAGGAGGGTTAGTGTGTTTTGAAGGCGTTCTGGGAAATAAAGACGAGGCGTTGTAATGTTTTGTTATGTGTCCGCCCCGTCATTACAAAACATGTATAGATTCTGTATTGTCTGTAATGCTATATGTTGGGTGGAATATATAAATAATAAGTTAGTAAATAGATGTTACTTTGTACAGAAAAACGAATAACTCCGATAATAATGATAGTATACAAAAATGCGTTAGTATTATTAATTAGTAATTGCCAAATAAAATGTGCTATTGCCTATTGCCATGGTGAACTTATGATGAAGTATTTTACCTACACATTCCCAATATTATTGCATTTATTATTCATCGAGATGCAACATAATTTTCGTTAATTTGTTTCCATGTTTTCAAGTGTACCTACACACATTTTTTTCTTACGATACCGTCTCGTTTGAACGACTTAGGCCTTCAGAAACTTATTTATGTAAGTCAAGTGTATTCTATAATTCAATCGATATTGTTCATTAGTATAATTATATTTTAAATGTGCATGCAAATTGACCTAATGGTTTTTCCGCCCGGTAAATACCAAGTGACTGGAATAGTGCAATACTCGCATTACTTTTATATTTTTATCAATTTCATTATAATATATGTATACAAATATGATATAAATAGGTATACACCGATTGTAATAACAATATCGAACAGTACGAATAGACTTAGATGGAGATGTATAATGGAAGCAGCGATAGTCCTCCTTCGAGGACCGTAAAAGCTTGATAAGAAGTTAATATACCTATAGATATATCATTATAATAGTATTATATTCAACGTTAAAATCATCAATACAGCCCTGCAAGTTATTAATTAAACTGTTCGTGTTAAAATAAAGGATTCAAAATTTTATTTTTACCGTAATATCTAGTATCTACATAGTTCGAGTACGAAACTCGAAAGGGTTGAAATAAACGGGTCTTTGTACGTCCTTTGAACGGCATGAGCTATCATGTATATAACTATAACGCTATCTGTATCCGTCATAATTATTAGATATTCATGCGTTACACACAACGTTGGAGTACAGAATTATATTGTATAATTATTCTGTATTGTATAGGTTTTGCATGCCAGGTTACGCAAAGGACCAAAGTCATGATACAAACGATTTTGTAATATTCTATTCTATTTGAAGAACAAAAACAACAATATAACAAGAATATAAATCATTATCTATTTTAACCTAAACAGTAAACAATATTTGAAAACAATACTATTATTGCTCTACAAAAGCGTCGATTTAACAGGTATTAATATAACTGTGTACCTAAGTAATAATGATAATCTATAATCATCAAAGGAAAACCAATTCAGATTTTGAAAAAAAAAATTATTATTTTATTTATATTAATAACAGATAACTTATACAGTTATACGTTATATTTTAAACTTTATACTTCGAAATTAAAATTTATAATACAAAACATAATAGTTTATTAATTACCCACCCGTTATGTAATAATAATCATTGGTAAGCAGTGCTCGACTTGGGGGGGACGCAGGGGGACGGAGTACCCCAATTAATTATTCAGAAATTTCAGCGTACCTCAACTTTTATTTTTAAAGAAAACGCACGGGACGTAGAATCATGCCATCATTCTGAATTTTTATCAAAATTAACGTTTGTTATTATACTTTATTTTATAAGTAAAAAATATAGTATACAAAATAATATTTAGAGTAATTTTTTTGTAGATTCTGAACGGAGTGATGAAATCTATTGGTTTTACAATGTTGTGTGTTTTGTTTTTTTTTTTTTGTCGGTCATCACGTTTTGGGGCAGTAAAAATGTTTCGATTTCCTCAAACAACAACTTTTTTGAAAGGAACTTGGGCAAGTCTAAAATCAAACTTTTTCAAAAATGTCGAAAAACTAATAAAACAAATTACAAAATACGGGAATTTTTACGCAAAACCACTTTTTATCATAAAACATATATTTTTAAAATGCTCTAACTCAAAAACTAAATACCGCAAATACTTGAAATGTTTACTAAATGTTTATGTTGGCGTTTTCTATACATAATTAAGTTTTCAGAGTATTTTGATATTTTTTGGCCCTACTCATAAATAATTTAAATTTTCAATTTTTCTAGGTTTTTTGTTTTATTTTTTTTTTTTTGAAATATCGATAAAACTATTTTGGCTGGTTAAAAACTCTTTAAAATGTAATGCAAAGTTTATTATAAGTTATAATTATCAGTGATAATTTATCACAGTTAAAATAAATTGAAAACAGTTCTACACAATTTTATTTATAACTGGTAAGTAGATGCCTACCTAGGTATATGAAGGTGTTAGTGTGTTACCTACTGTGTCTTATTAAAATATAATTTCTATGCAATTTAAATAATATGTATCTAATAAATTATTTTTGTCAGAATCTTTTGCAACATTCAACTGTGATTTTGTGTATTATAATAATTAATATGTAAAAATAATTTTAAAATAAAATTATACAGACGTTAAAAAAGAAATTGTGAACAGCCGTATAAAAATGCGTAAAATCACAAATTTTTCTCAACCTTCGATAGCTCAGTTGGTAGAGCGGTGGACTGTAGTGTACATAATAACATAGATATCCATAGGTCGCTGGTTCAAATCCGGCTCGAAGGAAATAGTTTTTTGGATTTTTTTTACACTATTTGTTCAAAGTTATTCGATTACGCCGTGTTTTATCATTGTTCCACGAATGAAATTTACGTCTCAACAATGATTACGTGTTTATTCAATATTTTTTCCGCGCATACGATTTAATACAAGTCCATAATATCCATCCGACAGCCGGTTGTATTATTGTTGTTAATATTAATTGATGTAACAGAAATGTTTTTTTTTTTATTATTATTTAAAGTTTTACAGGCTTCAACTGCTAAGGTTATTAGCCAACATTAGATTTACAATAGAATGTTTAAATAAATTTACATTGAAACAAATGTGTTATTCGTTTGTAGGCATACATGACCGGAGTAAAAGGTTAGATGTTAAAACCCAAGACGTTTTACCCGACGACGCAGCCGCGTAGGCGTATTGTATATCGTATTTATGATGACTTTAATTAAGTTATCGTTTCCATAAATTGTACACTACACGCGTGTACGGTTTTTTTCCAATAGATTTTAATTAAATTATTAGCAGTACGAAACGACGTATTTGACGTAGGTAGATAATATTATATTCAGTACCAATATTCGCGTCTCGTGTTAATAATAATTATCGTTGTAACCGGTACGAAAAAAATATATCTGATGCAGCCATAATAAAATTCCTCAAACGTGTCGGTAACATATAGGCGCAACTAAGATTAAAATTCTAGGGGGGCTACAGCCCTCACCAAAACTGTAAACCAAGAATAACCTATGGGGGTCCACCCCCCCCCTCCACACTATCACACATTAATTATCAATAATTTTTTTTTTTACCTTTAATACAAGAATGACATAGAAAAACCATTTCATATTAAACTTTATTTATTTATTACAGTTTTAAATTAAAGTAAAACAAATATTACAGACTCTGTAACGGGCCTAAATAAATTCGTTAATATGTAAAATATATATAGGTATTATATTATACTAAGGCGTATCGGCCATATTATATTGCACATTTTTTTTTATTCAAGACAATTCCAGTTTGGTTCCGCGGAAAATGCTACGGAAATCCATGGTAACCCATGCATTTGGATTTTGTGTCAATAAGCGGTAATCTTATTTCGTAAAGGAAAGTATTATGAGTGGTTATGGCTCATGATCGCATACTATATCAAAATGTTGATCGGAATTATTATACTTGCTTGTTTGTACATTATAGGTGTAGTAACTCCTTCAATGCCCGAGGAAAATAATCTATTGGACCAGATATGCGGTTAAGCATTTAGGTAACCACCTAATTAGTTAAGTAATGTGCAGGTTTTGTTTGTTTTTTAAATTTTGTACAAGTTACGAGAAGTTGTTAAGTTTTTTCCCATTAATTTGTTCTGGTGATAATTTCGACTAAATCGTAAACATAAATTAAAAGTAAAACACAGTATCACGCTGGGCCTTGGTCAATATTTTCATATACTTTATATTTCATATCAGATGAAAAGGCTCTAATTTTAATTATAACAAAGAATTGTACAGCTAAAAAGGTAAAAGGTACACACCGAACACGCATCTATCATAACACATTTATGCGTACACACGCGCGCCTGTATACAGAGTGTGGTACAAAGATAAACAATTACCGCTGGGCGCTAGACGCTCCGGGCTTGAGGACGTCACATCCGCATGTGTTACAGTAAAATCAATTTTGGGTTCTTAGCTTTAGTATTTAATTGACCTATTATTGAACATATAAGTACATTATCTGTGTCATCTCGTAGGTTTTTTTTTTTACAAAATTTTAATTTTCAAGAGAATTATACCTAATTAGTATGTAAAATGTTACAATATAAGAAGTTCATATTTCGCTTAAAATTTAAAATATTTTTAAATACTTACGAGAAGACATAGATAATGTTGTTCACTTATAATTCCATAGTAAATTACTTTATTATACACTCAAAGCTAACAAAACAAAATTAGTTCTACTGACCGCAAATTTGAAATTTTGAATGTTTGTAAGACGAAGACATCGTATACGGGTGAGTACAATTTTTCAATGGTTGAAATTTCAGACTATGTTGTAGAAATGTAGACTATGGTTTAAAATCTAAAACACTTCAGGATCAATATGTTATCAATCCAAGTGTTTTAATTTTCTTTTTCCATTATAAGTATGCTTTATTCTTTCGTAAAAACTATTTTATTTTTTAATAATCTCTTATATCGCTGCAAATTTATTTTGTATGTTACCAATTTTTTTTTTCTGGAAAAAAATCCAATCATTTTATTATTTATTACTGACTCACGTTATTTATATACTGCTACTACGGTTTATCGCCAAACTATGCGAAAAGTATCTTTGATATGTTTATTCGGAAAACTCTCGTATTGGATTTATTGTTTTCAAACAAATGCGTTTTGCGATTTCGATCAAAATTCAAAAACCGATATTATACGGGCAATACTTTTAACCGGCTATAAAGTATACCTACGCGTAGTAGTGGCGCCAGTGATGAGTCCAGAGACCCGGGACCAATGCGCTAGTATAATACTGCAATGGTTATAAAAGTATTATTTCAGATACATATTAGACTTGTATACAGTATACTTATGTATATATAACCATAGATTAACTCTATGATATAACGCTGTACGGAACAATGGACGTGTTTAGATTATAATGTGCAGTAATAACTTTTATAAAATCTCTATGCGTCTCGATGACAGTAAGCATTACGGAAAAAAAAAACCAATATTCAACGTCGCCGTCGGAATTAAGATTTACATTTTTAACAATTTATTGCGGGTATCTTCGTCGCTGTGAGTAATATTATCAGCCGTTTAACTTGCACTAAAATAAATGTACATTCTGCAGGCCACAGCTAAATAATTTAAATATTTTGTTTTATACTATACCGTTCGACATTTATTGTCATCAGAATAATATCGCTGATCCACAGCACACATTAATAAATTACATTTTAATTTTCTAACATAACCTAACTTAACTTTTAAGTTATTATAGGTGTATATATAAACGCCGCAATGAGGACATTTAAAACCATAGACATAATAATTAATAATTATTAATTAATTATCAATTAATAATTTATATTACGTCTATGTTTACAACCTATATAATTGTCTAGATAAATAATTATTAACAAGTTATTTATTTACTTGTAGTGTCCATACATGTATTTAAAATTAAAAATATTGTGATTTGGGGCATGTAAAACGTATATACTATATTTAGCAGTGTTCTCTTTGGCGTCACGCGCACGGCCAACGGTGAAAATGTTTTTAACAGCGTTATTATATTGATCTCGTACCAAATTAATTGGGTGATTTCACCTGAACACAATGACGTAACAGTCGTAATAGTAATAATCCATGTAATACGTAATATTGTACGTTTACATTATTTTCTTTTGCTACGATTTATTTTTCCACTGTGAAAGAATATTTTGTGCAACCACCGCCGTTAAAAACATTTATCACGTGACATCTCCACTGGTTTATTATATTGTTGTGAAATCACTTTACACGCGCATACACCACATATAGGAGGTATTCGCTAAATTCGTTTGGTATAATAATGTATACTGTGCACGTGGTACACCATACCAGACGAAGTTATATGTGGCAGAAGTATATATAATGTTACCACGGTGAAACTTATATTTGCGAACATTTAAAAGTAAATCCTTTCAGAGTTTTACGATACTTTTATTCACGTTTCACTGTGTCGTTCCAAGTTTTGCGGGCACACGTCCAACGGATTTTTGCTGTTGAAAATTTATTTTATTTTTACTTAATCGATAATTTTTCCTATGTATTCACCAACTATGATTAATTGTAAACGATGTTAACGCGTATTTAGTGAACTCTGAAAACGGATATTTTGAAAAAGGCGTAGATACGCTTTCGAATATCATGCACTATGTATATTGTCAGGTTTTTACTGTATGCCTACGGATTATCCGTTACGTATACTCGCAATTTGCGGGTGAAAGTGGATACGTGAAAAAAATTGCGCACCCACATTGTGTGGCCGTTCTCCCCAGCCCAGGGGTAGCTCAGATGGCAGAGCGGTCGATTGACTGTATAGTGTTTGTAATTAAATCATAGAAATCCATAAGGTGATGCTTCGTATCCGGCCCGAAGGAAAAAATATTTTTTCTCTCGCAATTTTCGATTATTGAATTATAGGCTTCGGAATTTTACTGTCTCACGCGTGCGCGCATGAAAAAAAAAACCACTGCGGCTGTATTGTATATTATAATATTATTATTATTTCTTTCCACGGTTGTTGTCGCACTTTTTAAGCGTATCCGTCTCGCGAAATGTTTCGGATATGATAAAATTGATTATTATACAAAAAATTAATGTGCAGTATACACATACATATAATATTATGAACCACGCAGTAAAAGTTTTTAAAGATGTGTTTCTTAACTTTTCGTTTTTTTTATCGTAACCCGGAGCAGCGAGAGTCACATTTTGAATTTATAATACTTATTATATTATTGGGTTTTATTCTTTTAATATATATATATATATATATACATATAATATATTTGACTCCGTTTACGACCTTGTATATACATAATAGATATATACGCATCATGTTCTGCGTATACCACTGCGGCGCCGCCGCACTGCGCCCCATAACATTATTTAAAGTTAAACCACCGCCGTCCCCCGGTCCCCGCAATGTCACCATTTATATTAGTGCCGTCGTTTTCGTCATCGTTACGTGTTCATGCTGCCGTGTGCCACTTTCGTTTAGAATTACAACACCTCAAAAGTATGCACGGATTCAATGGCGCAATATTAAAAGGGACTTAGCGTGGATTTAAAATTAGCGTCCCCCGAGTGTTTAACCGAAACTATATAATAAAGTTGCGGCATACGCCACGGCACAAACATCGTATATATTTTGCGCATCACATACACCTGTTCCCTAGCGGCCTTTTCCCTTCATAAAATTATTGTAGATTTTAACCGCCGTCTCATCGTCATCGTGTCACAACATCACGGGCCATATATATATATACAGGGTGATTTTTTAAGCACGCTATCCTTTTTTCTCGCGTTAAAATTATATGTTTTTATTGTTATTTTTTTCAATTTCTGATTTAGGAAAAATGTATATTATGATTATTATGTGAACACACGTCATATACGACGTGTTATATTTCATGTTTTCAACATTTCTTTTTCAAATGGAAAAACCATTTTTTTTTTCTTCCGCAAATAACTTTTCAGATTTATTTGCCTAAATGTTACGTCGAAAATTTCAGACCTGTGTGTAATTATTTGGATGAAAAAAAAATGGTGTTTCCATTTGATAAACAAAAGTTGATGTTGTCATCATAGGATACTTACTCCTTATTAATTCTCACGATGTACAACAATCTATCTTATATATATATATATATATATATATATATATATATAGGAAAACACAGTCATAGAGTAGGCATATTATACGCATTTCCATGAATTCTAATTCGAACAAATGCATAATTTAAGCCTGAAAAAAGCGTGAGAATATGCTGAAAAAATCACGCTGTATACAGCAATGCGAATACATTATTATGTACGGAAAACTTTGCGGTTTTATGTTACAATTGCTGCTACGATGGTACGCATAAATCATGAAACGGTCGGTGTATACTCACGGCGCAGGACGCGTCCAGCAAACGTAGTGCCATCATGTTAATCACAGCTATAAATATTACGCATAACCCCTCCCCCCCCCCGTCGCAGTAAACTGCCGCAGATAATATTATTTTACACTTATGATACCTTGTCGCACGCAGCTTTACAGATCCTACTATACGCATATGTAGGGTTGTAAATTTGAAATATTTCAAGTGAAATATTTTAAAATTGAAAATTTCACTCTTCTTGAAATATTTCAATGAAATTATGAAAAATATTTTTTTCCTTTTAAACAGGGAAATGTTTAAAAAATAACTCAATAGATAAGATTATAAGAATATAAGATACCTATACATATTTATATGACATAATAATATAATATATATTACAAATATATACAATATACATATTTGATATGATCAATCATGCAATTTTTCACTGTTGGCATATGGCTGACTTCAATATATTGTCTTATAGTCGGTCATCTAGTTTTTTATATGTCTTTGTTTGTGTATTATTATGTATATTGTATGTAACTATGTTACATATTTTCTTTATTTATTGTATAATAAACCAACTTTTAAAAATGTTCACTTGGAAATAAAAAAAGATATTTTTCATGGAAATGAAATATTTCAAGAAAATAAATTTCATGAAATTTTACATTCCTACGCATATGTATACTGCAGTATAGCGGTGCGTGAATAAAATTTATGGGGAGACTTAATTTTTGTGTGAACGAATGAAAAATCATTGTCCAATAATTCATCTGATGTGCAATGTTTTGATTCCATTATTTCAATATTGGATCAAAAACGCTACAAGATAACGTGCTACACGAATATACGCAACGAATAATGTGTCGCCCGTTGGCAGACACCATGATAAAAAAAAATTTTATCATGGCAGAGACTAGTCTTCCGGACTCCGTACAGTAACCACTAACCATTATCGATGCCATCCCCCCCCCCGAACTTTTATTTACCTCCTATCTATTAGAATTGAGACTGTCGTTCGACCGTCTCATTCGTTTTACGACGGCCGTTGTCCAACCTTATCCAAATCAACCTTATATCCAAATTAGGGATGGGCATCAAATCCGAATATCTGAATTTTCCGAATATCCGAATATTCGAATCCGGATTTTAATTAAATTCATATCCGGCTTTTCCGAAATATCCGGACTATTCGGATTATTCAGATTAATTAATTATTTTTATTGCTAAGCACAAAACATCAATGGTAGTTAAATGCGTCAGAAATATAATATACCCGTTCAAAAATGTATGTTAATGAATTTAAATATAATTAGAATTTAAAAATGAGACATCGAACAGCAAAATTGAATTGAATAATTCGGATACTCCGGATAACCTGTCAAATCCGGATTCACTAAATTCGGATTTGATAAATTCGAATATGCCCACCACTAATCCAAATCCAAAATAGCTCAGAACGTATTTTCATTGAATCATACGTATTCACCCCACGATGGACATAACATAATACACACACATACACACACACATATTTATAGTAAATATATAGTTGACAACAGTATATTATTTACACAATTAATTGAAAATGTTTTAAAAGAATTTTTTTTTCCAATATTATAATTATTGGGGAAATGCCGTCTCAAAGTTTTCCCTGACGCACCGCCACTGGTATACTGCAATATGTATTTCGTAATATTTAGATATGCGCATAGTACATTCGAAAGATACCACGCGTATTTTGACGAAACCGAAAACCGAGACATTTTAAAAAAATATCCGCCGTCGATAACGGCGTGGTCGCAATAATGTAATATTATGTGTCAACACCACGAAATTTAGCAAATTGTTTCGCGATATAATGCGATACATTATACAACGATACATTTTTACCACGAAACGGTTTTGATGTGCAGAACCGAACCCTGAAGGCTGTAATATATTAATGCGTGTATATGTATCGTATAATATATAGCGGTGAAACCAAATTTCAAAACTAAATACACACACACTCACACACACACACACACACACACACACATAATATAAGTATATGGGCAATTTATCCGCATGCAAATAGCAGCTGTGTTAATTTCTCGGCGCCACAAATACTGAAATACGCAGTGTTGCTGCGGTGTACGTTATTTAACCACTATTCATCGTTCGCGTTAAATGAAATACTAGAAGACCACCATTTTTCAAAAACTAATAACATTTTTACGATTAAAGATACGACAAATAATGATAAAAACGTTGTTATTGCACCAATAATAAGTTGTGTCTTCTACATCTCGAGGGAAAAAAATTGGTTCCTTTAATTATGTGTGCAGATTTAAACACACACACAATGTATTGCCCTGCCAAAACGTTATTTTTTTTTCTTTTCCTGAAAATGTCATACTAACGGATATGTGGCGCCATCTCAGGGGAATAATGGTGCTATATGGATTTAATTATTATACGTTTTATTTTTATCGCTTCGCATGATACATTCTTGCACACGAATAATATAATATACACGTATACACACACTTTCCACGTTTTGTCTTATGTTATTTCGCGGTACGATTTCGTATATTATAATATTTTATATTTGTCAAAACTGTTAAAATGTTACGGTTACTGCGGCGGTATACGACGTGTAAACATTATTATACATAATATGTATTATTATGCAGGTATAGGTACCGACAAAGGTCTGACGGGTTTTCTTATTATTTTCGTCAATTTATTCTCCCTGTAATCGCGGAAAACTTGTCTGGCATAGAAACAACGGTGTACGAGCTCAACGTGATAATAACCGTGAGACGTTTTCAAATACCCATAAGCCGCGGGCTTGGGATTTTATAATATTTTTAATTTTCCCAGTTCTTATGATTAATGTTAAATTTTTTTCATCGTTTCTAAGAGGACGCCACGTGTTATCTCCGTCTTACAAATATACAAGTATACACATCAAATTTGTGTTGTTAGCATTTATTAACTAAGTTATTGTCAAACTTAAGGGTTTTTTACAATGAATTAATTTTTAAGCGAGTTATGAGTATATATATGCCATGAAGGACTGACCCGGGGAGCTAAAATTTGATCATTAACAACAATAACAACCAAAAAATATCAAAAAAGCTCAACTTTTAGCATTAAACATGATTACTTACTTGACACAAAAAAAAAAAAAAATATAGATATAGTTGCTGAAAATTCAATAACTTTTGCAAAACTACTAATCATTAATTTCTGTTCTACTAATAATTTTAGTGTAAAAAATGATCTACTTGTATGGTTTCAACTAAAAATGTTGTATTTATTCAAGTTATATAATATACTACTGATATGGAGTGATTACAAACTATTATAGCGTATACCGTATGTGGACAATGGGCTTACAAAGGCCTCAGCACATCGGTTCTTTTCATCCCAGTCGTAAAAATCCGACTAAGAAAACAAAGATAATAATGTTCTACCATTTGCGTTTGATATTTTTAATATTCAACAACTCAAGGACTACTACAAGAACGCAAAATTGTGTATGTAATTATACGTTTGTGAGCCGAAGACAGCACATAATATTATAATATGCTGGTGTGATGCCGATGGACAATCCGTACACGGATGCGCGATGAGACGATTTCGCATATTTCACTTTACAACAATAATATAATATTATATTTAGCAAGGTCTCGGTACAGCCGAAAAGGCGTTTACGTTATTATTATATAGTAATGTAAGTACCTATATAGCTGCAAAGTTGGTTTTCCTAGTTTTATTTTCATACGTGTTAGTATAATACTATTATATACTTGTGTATAGTTCGCATATATACATGTGTGTGTGTGTGTGTGTGTGTATATATAATACGTATTCCATACCTGACCGACACGCTTGTTCGTATTAAACTTTACGCGTTAACCACTCGCGTCCGGATCATAATCCGATTCGGTGCGAATTACGTTTCTATCATATTCCGACAATACAAACGTGCGTGCACTATAATAATATTGTACAGACGTATATTACATTATACCGACTGCTGCAGTATGATATTCTCGTTTTCTCGCCGTATAATCCGCAAGCGTTTTCCATAATAATATGATATAATATACGCGCGTGTCCGGGTAAAAAAAAACTTACTTAGGCGTACGTACGGTACACGCATACAATGTATTATTATACGTATATGATTAGAGGCGTATGTGCTTTTTTTTAACACTTATAAATATATATATTTAAATCATAGATAATATATAAAGTATGTATAGGACATAAGAACTTATCACAAGAAAATTTAGTGATACATTTTTAAGGTTATATGGGGCAAATATTGATATGATAATCAATGATATTAAATAATAATTAAAGAATAACGATCTACATATTATAATATTGTACTTAAAATAACAGTTTACATTTGTAAAGTACTAATATTCTTTATGTATTAATCATGTTAATGTTATTATTTAATAAAATAGTTTTTTTTTACATAAAAAAGCCCCATATCGTCTTTCTCTCTTTTTGTTCTCTCTTCCCCAAAAAAGCACACGGCCCCATATGAAACTGGTATAGGTGTGCTCTATCCATTCTTATATTATCTATGATTTAAATATACATAATCTTATTTATTTTATTCATTGATAATACATGCGCTCCGTCGGGCTCAGTACAATACACACGAACAATTTAAACTAACACCTACTAATATTGCATATACTTGTTCGGAAATGCGTCAAAGTAGATATTGTTTTAAAAATCCGTGTAAACTTTTTTAAGAGTGATATCGCGTATTATGACATTTTTTATGAAATCGCTCAAATATACGACAGTAATGGCTCGCAGCTGTTGTAATTTGTATATATGACAATTATTATTCAAAGTATGCATAATATATGTAACATATATCGGTACATATGTATGTAGTGTTTGTACTCAATTATAGTTTATGAGTATTTTTTTTCCATGTAGTGTGCGTGAACCGTAAATGGATACCTAATACTTGTAAAAATGGCGGGAAATCGATTGCTTGTCAAACTATAGTATATTATTATGTATTATAATACATACTGTTTTTATTAGTTTTTTTTTTTTTTTTAATTAGAACTGTAGCATAACAAAAGTTTTATTAGTTTTTATTAGTTGGCAAACGTGTTTTTTTTAGAGATCATAGTTTTTTTTTTTTTTTTCTATTATCCACTAATCGTAAAAAATTTATTTGTACGTCGTGTGCATACAATATTATAGATGATTTCTATAACTGAATATTGTACGAAACGATCAGCACGGTGTGATTGCATAAATATTGTACATTTCCTTGTTCATTTGAGTCGATGGACGTAGCTTTAGCCACCATTATTTAGCCTAGGACTACTGCTTATAATATTATGTAAAATGTAATACTGATTTAAGATAATATCAATTGCCAACGACGTAGAACGAAAAATACACAGCTCGCTACAAAATAAGAAAAATTGAAATTTTTTAGAAATTTTTATCCTTCATTTGTTGTACTTACAAAGTGTAATAAGAAACAAGTCAAACATTATGCTTGTATTGTAGATTGCTCGTATGTTTGAGTTTTTTTTTTTTCAATTTAAAAAAGCCATTGTCTTTTTTGATATAGCACGGATAGAGACAGTTACAAAATTACAAATATTCTAATGAAATCTTTTGATCTTTTTCATAAAAGATTGGTGTTAACGTGTATTTCATTGATTTCTGTAAAAATATATTATGTATATAATACATATAAAAATCTAAATCGCATGAGTGTATGAGCGGCACTAGCGGTATCTTATATGATATCATCGACCGTCCAAAGATATTCAAATGAAATGCTTTTAATTCAGCTCGTTTTATTTTCAGTGATATAGAGAAGGAAGTGGTGTGTACTTATCTCACAATGAAATGTTGTCAACGAAAACTTGTTATTGAGGACGATTTGTTATTGAAGTTGACACATTAACATATAACACTTTCCGTAAAATAAAATGTACGAGCGACAAACATTTATTTAGTTGCATTCGAACAATAAAAACTTGAAGATATTTTTCATAAGATTCTCTAACGAGTATTTTACTGTGATTTTCTTCTTTTGACGATTTTCTTTTCTTTTTTCTAAAAAAATAAAAAATTCTTTTTTACAGTTTTAGTTTCCCCGAGATAGAATATGCGGTGTTGGTTCGCATTCCCGCAGTCATAATACATTATTAAATAAACATTGCACTTGTTTCGAACAAAAAAAAAAAAAATCGTTACTAAAAATTACATTCCTAGCAATGTCATATATTTTGTCTAATAATATTATTTTATTTTCGTTATGTCGTTTTAAAATGATATGTACCTAAAGCACGCAATATCGTGAAGCTAAAATAATATATTATGTGTACTTACAGTATAGGCCTGGGTTCATTATATTATTATATTTATACTATTATTGAACATTCGTTTCAATATACATATATGAATTTGATTTGTGCCGATTTGTTTACAATTTTCAATAAATTACTTTCTATTATTTTAATAATCTTACCGGTGATATTTCTATTAAGCCAAACAGTTTAGGTAATTATTTAGTTTTATTTATTTGAAAATGATCGCGTGCATATTGACTACGAGTCACGAGACGTTATTATTACCGCGTGTTACACCACTAAATACGTCGAATACCTATTCAAAAATGTATCAAAGCAATCAAAATACTATACAATATAAGGTATTTATTGAGTATGTCATGTGTAGATATGACTAAATTTGAAACACTTTTTGCTGTATTTATTTTATCAATTGTATTACAAAATACTTCTTCAACGTAATGTTTATACACCAATTATTTATATTTAGTTATATACTTTTGTGTGAACTAATTGAACGGCAAAGTTCTAAACATATTTGTATAATATTCATTATTACTCATATGCATGTAAGACGCAAATACGTTAGGTATAATGTTTAAAAACTAGAATCAATATAGTTTAATTCTGAGTTTGGTCTATAATTTAGAGATCAAAATTACTATTTATTTTATTATTCATCGCAAAAATATTAAAAATTCTGTCTAGATTAAATATTGAAAAACGTGATCATAACTGAAATAATGCAAACATCATCATTATTATAAATTATAATATTCATTCCAAAGGTATTTTTAAGTTGTCACTTATACTTTTAAAAACATTTGTTTGTTAATATTTATGGTCGAACACCCATATTGATATTTCTATATCCTATCACAGTATTCTTATAAATATAGATCGCAAAATAGTATTTTTAATACACGTATGGTTACAGGTATGGCATCACATGTGTCATGGTCACAAGCCGAAAATACAAGAACAGTGCAACACCCAACCGTGCTACTCGGATTGGACGACAGGTGAATGGTCTAAAGTGAGTACCAGAAAATATAAGTATAAGCCACCCGAGGCCAAGTTGGGTAAAAACAAATAAAAATTATGAACAAAAAATAAACACAAATAACTGATTGTTTTTTGAATAACAGTTTAATTTAATAGTGATAAATGATAGTATTACGAAAAAAAAAATCCTGAATAGGTAGTTTAATTTTAAATGAATAAATAATTCTAAAAGAATCACGGAGAGAACATTTGTAGACCAATCTACGGATTGAATACTAAAAAAAAAAAAAAAATGTTTGTATACTTATTGTATACTATAATTGTATAAATATTATATTTATAACAATGAAAATAATATTAAATACTAGCGTTTATTAGATACTCAGTATGATTATATAAATGCAAATAACATAAAAGGATGAAACTTATAATTAATCAAGATATGCTATAGTATAGTAGGTAGTCTTCTACCTAGATAAGTTCTCTACTACTGACCAAATTTTATATCCATAGCTTCAGTGGTTCGAACTAGGCAATTTTTCGATTTATTTAATTTCATTAATTTTTATTATTATTCCATAGTTTTTACGGAACAGTCTTGGCAAAAGGCCACATTTTTAAATCTCTACTTATTGAAAATCTAGAGTACATATACTATGTTAAACTTCAAGTTCATACGTTTTATCGTTTTTTAAATGTAGTTATGACAAATGTCAGTGAGAAGTATTTGAATTTAAAATACGTAGGTAACAGATAATATTTAAGATAATCATTCAAAGTATGTTGTTTTTGAAATTCGAGAAAAGAATCACAAAAAATTCGACCAAGAAATAATGTTTTCTATTTTTACACCTTTTTATCCCCTAAAGAGATGAATCCAGGATATTTCTTAATGCAATCATGTGTTGAACACGTTTTTGACCAGAAGAATTGATCCAATATATGTTTACAAAGTTTTGACTTTTAATCGAAAATTTTATCTAATTGGTGTACTATGGAGATATTTTTTAATTTCTAATTAGTTTTTCGAATAACTGAGAAAAACATGGTAAAAGTTGCAAAAAATAGACTACAATATTATTATTCAATTGTCATATTAGTTTTCATAGTGTTTCAAAACATTTATTGGATACTTACTATAATGTCCATCATTATAAAATCAACACAAAATCAACATAAAATAATACTTCGGTAACCAATTACTGAAAAAAATTATACATCCCGGCACCCAGTCATTAAAAATGCGATTTTCAAAAATCTTTTCTTATTGCATTTCTATACATACCTAGCATACCTAGAAAATTTCAAGTCGCTGTAGCTATCAAATAGTTGTTAACTATATAGTCATAATCGGTCGGTCTGTCAGGGTGATCATGACAGTATTTATTACAATAATAATAGTTTGAACTTTAAGATATCCATAGAACATTCCAATCAAACACGATAATTTAAAATAATAAATGACGGATATATTTTGAGAAATTAATAAAAATGACCAAATAATGAATAAACAGATCTTGATTTTATATAAATTCTAGAAAATAACGGATGATTGTAAAAAAATTATTGATGAATAAAAAAGAACAATAAAAATCAAATGAAAAATAAATGAATAAAGAATAATATTTTATTCGGTTAATGTCCAAGTCTGCGTCTTGTGGAAACGTTATTTAGTACCGTTCATGAATTAATGTTTCATTAGTCTACTGCGATTCAACGTCATTCCTTTTTTGCCGTCGTCTCCTCGATGCCCCGACAATGATTATGATATTAATAAATAATAATATTGATGTAGAAATATTTTTTTGATCCATCGTTCTTCAAGCGTTCATATTGTTTATTTGTTCTACAGTGTTCGGCGACTTGTGGTGACGGCTTGCAGATCAGAAACATCACTTGCCGATCGAAACAGAAGTACCTGACTTGCGACCCGATGACCGAGCCCAGGCGGACGAAGACTTGTTCGGCAAAAGTCCCGTGTTTCCGTAAGTGTATAATATGCTTTACAATAAATAACGACCGTTCGCCGGCCATGTGTCGGTGGTGGATTTTAAGGGGAAATTTTTGAACAAAACAGTGACGTTTTTGTTTTTCGGATCCCGTTTATACATAAATATTATACTAAGCCTATATGCGCCCGTTGGAAACTCATGCCATTACACATGAAGGGCTTTTGTCGAATGCACTTTCTCATAGGTACCGGTGGTTCTACAGAAATACATGTTTCTTAGACGGATGAACTTAACATTAGATGATTGTAACTCTAAACCTGTAGTAGGAAGAGAGTTGGGTCCATGAATGATCGGTCATGGGGAAATTTATACACAAGATAAATACTTATTCGAACACATAAACAAATATCGTCATTCATGAGATATTCACTCATACTGATAGGTGATATGGTGGTTTCACTTCGATTCGTAGTTATCGGTAGTATACATGTATTGATTGTTATAGAACTATCGGAACAATTTTAAATTTAGTGGAAATAATATGTTGTTCTTTGGTAGAGACCGTCGGAAGCACCGATAATATTTCGAAAACGCATTATTATAAAATATATATGAATATGTTTTCGCTTTCTATTCACCACTCACCCGGTTGATCTATACAGAACCGCTACTATCTGCAGCGGTGGATGGGGGAGGTGGTGACAACTGCAGCACTTCCGTAGATGTATAAAATGAAATCGTGAGTGCGTTAAGCACGCTGTATGACAGTACATATTATATTATAAATACATATACCCGTTACCGGTGACGAGGTGTTTTTTTTTTCCTGTCGCGGACTCCTGACAAGCGACGCTTTTGCTCGAAGTGGTTCGAAGATAAATGGTGCTGAGCTATGCGATGAGATAAATTCGTTCAGCGTTTTCGTTACATTACACGTGTGTGTGTGTGTGTGACCATGGAGGAAATCCCGCCCCTGAGAAAGGCGCTTTTCATTTTGTAACGATGACACCACGGTGTGTGTGTGGGTATGAGCGCGGATGAACACGCGCGTATCTCAAAAATGGAAAATTCAATGTGTCGACCTCAATTTTTCGTGGGAAAAATCTCGTCAAGGGACCTAAACGAATTTAACGGGTGAGCAGTGTATCGCCTGCCACCACCGCGTCGTCGTCGTCATCGTCGTCGTATAAACGACCGTACCCGCCAAGACCAGCTCTGCCGACGTGAATAAATATAATCATAAAACGCACGGTGATCGGTTTAAGTCTGTTTTATTTTCGATTACAAAACCGACGACGGCGGCGGCGGGGCATTAAAACGGCGAGTTTAAATTACATTTTTCAGACTGCGCGGCTGTCGACGGTCGATACGCAACGATAAACATTACCCGCGGTGCACACGCATAAACCCTTTCCCGCACTTGTGTGTTATTATTCCTGCAGTTTTCCTTTGAGTCGACCCCCGCCCTGGCTGGTCATCATAACGATCGTGAAATTCGCTTGAGGGCTAATCGAACCGTTTCGATTTCATATGTATTATAGATATTTTCGCGTATCGTTTTTATCGATGCCATTTCATTCAGTTGCTGTAAAAATAACACTTTTACGCGTTCATAATCTTTTAGTTCCGGTCAACCAACCCCGCGGGTCGTGATAAATTTATTTTATTCTCGCCAATACAATCTATAGGTATACATATTATAAATATATACGCAATTTATAGTATAAACTCGAACATTTCGTAAACACGTGTACCATTACATAAATATATATATACATCACACATGATACAGCCTGTACTGTACTAACAGGATCGGGACGAGCAGGAGGGAATCGGAACTCTCAACGGGTATACGGCGTAATCGCGGCAACCGGACACTGAAAACTTATTTTAGTCCAATACGTCGTTCGTGATACACATATAATATTATAACGATACAACACAGAGGTTACCAAACTTTATAGTTTATATGGTACAACCCTTTTGTTATTTTTTATTTAAGATAAAACTAAATTTGAACATCAACAAAAGTAATAAATTATACATAAATTTATGTATATACAATACAAGTAATATAGAAAGACGGAAAATACTGCATAATATCATTATATACTTAAATGTGTAAGTAAAATTTTAGGTGAAATAATTTACCTCTTTGTATCGTCGATCCCTAGTTTATAGTGATCAATAATTTTAAAAATGTTATGTTTTTATATTTTAAAATTAAACGCGACTCACTATAAATATAATTGAGACCCACTTTTGGATTACGACCCACAGTTTGGGAACCTGTTAATTGTAACTTTCATATTTTACATTGGGCAATGATCATTGTAATAGATAACAGTATAGTACTTGACTTGAACATCGTTCGTACGTATGTATTTTTGTTTATATTGATTAAAATAATACTTAAACTCTCGTTTGACATCGTATCCTTTTTAAGTTTTTCAAAATTCTATGGGTAACGAGAGCCTAATTACAATTTTTTCCACGGGCCTAATATAGCGCTGATATAATAACACACACCCGTATAGTCTTGTGAATTTTTTGATTTATCAAAATACTATTTTCTCTGATACTGTTTTCGATATATGTGTTCAAAAGTCATATTTTCTCGTTATTCAAAGTTTCAAAATTAATGTAAATTACAAAATACAAATAACACATTGTTTTTGATAAACGATCATAATGTTTATATTATGATCGTTTAATAATACAAACAGGAAAATATTGTTTTTATTGCGAAATGTTATACTTTTAAAACAACCGTCCGAGAGAGTGTGTAGTATTTTTAGTAACCATACAATAACAACACATTATAAGACATCAAAGTATCGTATTTTCTCTAATTGTATTATATTCTTTATTTTTTTCACTTAACGTTGTGTTTGCTTTGGCTGTGTGCGTGTTACAGCAATGGCCGATAATTTCGAAGCGGACTCAAGTTTCCCAGAATCATCGAAATCCACGAGTTTTTCGCAAGCCCACGCTCAGAGATTGGTCAGCCAACAAAAGACATCTCCGCACACACTGTAATAACATGTGCATTATATTATAAATATATTAGAGACCACGTGCGCGACGTATAAACTTTAATGATTTATTTTACCTAACCGAAATGCGCTCAGGTTCGTCTCGGACAACTGGAGCCCGTGCAGCGTCACGTGCGGCGAAGGAATCAGGACGAGAAAAGTGTACTGCAAAGCTCATTTAGATTACACTCAAATCATGACGAAATTGACAGACGACGCCTGTGTCGGTCCAAAACCGCCCGAGATTGAAAAGTGCTTCCCTACGCCGTGCACGATGAACAAAATGTAAGGAACTGGGTGTTTTTTGATTGTTTTTTTTTTCTTCAAAATTTGTCTCACATGGTTTGATCGCGGTCCTAGGTTTGATCAAAGCGAGCGGTCTGTCAGAGACGGGTACGCGGACGCGAGCTCCGAAGAATTCAATCCGCCGAAAGTGGCTCCTGGTTCGTTTGGTAAAACATACTCTTGGAAAAGAGAAGGCTTTACGCATTGCAGTGCTTCTTGTCTTGGAGGTTAGATTTGTATTGGCTTAAAATACGGTTAAAAAAAAAAAAATCGACAAATAGATTTGTTTACACATACGAATCATGAGAAAAACGTGTTACGAGCAATAATCTGGTATAACAGTAATCACGTTATAATAACGTTTACGAATATTAAATAACCAACATAATATATTATGTTTGTGTGTTTCCAGTAAATGCCGTGCTTCAGCTATACGTAAACGCCTAATACGCGATTGTGAATTTGAATATGTTTTTACGGAGGTTTTCGTGCTCCAAATTATTGATGGTTAACTTGTACAGAGCTGAATCGTTAATTGTGTTTAACAACATTATTGTTAGCCACAATATCTGTTTTGATGATAAAAAGCACATGTACGGTTGATAATTTTTGCAAGATCGAAGAGATTCTGAAATGTTTACGATGACATTATTGTGAGGCCATTGCTTAGGCTACCATATATAATGCAAGTGTTTAACCGATAAATTGTTTGTTCAGGAAAACCTTCACAAAAACATGTTTTTTGCCGTATTTTTGCCGTAGCTGATAAATATCTGTTAACAATTGTTAACATTTCTGTTGTATAACATATTTTATCCTAATCAAAAGACTACATCAAATCAAATTATATAATATATAGGTGCGATGAGTGTAGTACCTGTATAATATACAGCATGTCCCAAAAGTCCAGTATCACCCTTAATACCTCCATGGAAAATCAATATATTTAAACGCGGTTTTTTTTTACAATACTAAGTATGAAAATTCTGATTGAATGGCATGAATTTCAATTTTTTTTTTCAAAATTAAAAAATTGTCAAACATTTTTTTTATGCAATTAAGAATTTTAAATTTTTAAGATAACCATATTGTTGAGCACATTTTTTAAAACAGTTCAAAAAAAAAAAAAAACGGATGGGCCTCGCTTTGCTATACAATTGGGGATGGAGTGCATCTCGTTTATAGGATAGGTCATTATTACAATGAATTTGTTAAATTTGAATGCAATGATAGATATCATTGTATACGAATAACGTTCTGAACGGAGTTTATATGTTGGTCTAAAATGGGTATATAATAATGTAGTATTTTATATTTAAATTAAAATATAATGTAATAGTACACAATTTCGTAAAAATTTAAATTTCAAACAGTCATAAAATTTTTTCCTTTAAGTCCGGTAGAAATTTTTTTTTATAGATTTATGAAGAGTAGCTTATGGATAACCTAGTGTTAAAATTTTGAACCTTAAGTATAAACAGAAAAAATTTTATGAATTTTTATCTACAAAATAACTTGCAAATTATCGTGATTTTGACACATTTTATACAAATTTGAGCTTTATGGGCTTATCAAAAAAATTTGAATGAAACAATCTCCAATATTTTTTAGTTACGATAAGTTAAACTTATTATAAACCTTGTATTAAATTTTCAAGAGGTTTCGGCCAGTCAATTAAATTTTATAGATGTTTAAAAAAAAAATTTACAAAAATCAAAAATTTAAACTGTCCATAAATAAGTCAAAATATGTCAAAATACTTTGAAAATATAATCACGTATAGAGAATGCCAATATAAAAATTTGGAGAAAATTTCAAGTTGTTGCGGTTTTTGGTTTTTGAGTTGGAGCATTTAAAAAAAAATGTATTTTGTAAAAACATGATTTTGCGTAACATTTCCCATTTTTTCGTAATTTTTTTATCGTTCTTTTCGATTTTTCAAAAGAGTATTGAAAAAGTTGGATTTTTGACTTGCCCAAGTACCATCTACATTCACTTTCCTTTCAGAAAAGTTGCTGTTTAAGCAAATCGAAGCATTTTTACTGCCAAAAAAGGTGTCGTCAGACACAAAAATAAAAAATAAAAAACACACATCATTTTAAAATCATTAGATTCCATCACTCCGTTCAGAATCTAATATTAAAATTGAATAAAAACTGACCAAGTTAGAGCAAATTATGTTTTTGAATAATTATAATAATAGTTATGTTATCTAGCAAAACATGAATTGCTCGATTGAAATGCTGATTTTTATAATTATAGATTTTTATGAAAATCTATAATTATTCAAAAACATAACTTGTTCTAACTTGGTTAATTTTTATTCAATTTTAATTTTTTTTTTTTTTTTTGAACGGTTTTAAAAATATGCTCAATAATATAACTTCTTAAAATCTTAAAAGATTAAAATTCTTAAATGTCTAAAAAAAATTGAATTTCATACCATTTAATCAAAATTTCCTATTTAGTATTGTAAAAAAAACCGCGTTTAAATATATTGATATATGGTGAAGTATTAAAAGGGGGAATATCCAATAATTGTTGAATTTTGTTTACCTATAATTAAAATTAGGTTTAAGATGAAACTGAAAATTATTTAAAAAAATTTTGATGTATTTTTTTTGTCAGTAAATTGCGTTTAAAAATTGAAATTTTGCCATTTGAGTTCCTTTCTACTGATCTATGTTTTTTAGTTAGGAGTTTGTAACTTTGAATATATAATCTAAACATGTTGTTCGGTATACCTACGTTGGCCGATTTTTTGTATACAATTAATTTTTTTAATTATTAGAGTTCAAATTTAACTTTTAGACGAAAATCGATTTTTCATGAATATTTGTTTTACTTATCGAAATACGAAAAAATACTCGTTGTCAGTATACAGTCATTACTTTTTTTGAGCCGGGATCATTTTTCAGATCAAAAATATTTTAATTATTGAGTGATTTGTGAAGGAGCTAAGATTTAATATGTTATTGTTATCCAACGTGAAGAGTATGGACTGCCGCCGATACAGCGCGGCGCCGCGGTCGCGCTGTTATTTAGCGATAAACCGATAGTAGGCACGATTATAAAGAAAAATAACCGTAATGGTAGATAATAATAATAATTTGAGTAGTGGTTTGTGCGATTTTCATTACTAGCAACGCGCTCCAACGGAATTTGCTTATAACTCAATCGGATATTCCCCCTTAAGGATGATACAGGACTTTTGGGACATGTTGTATATTGTATATATATAGCTACTGCCGGGCTATTGAATGGTTTTGTAAATTGTTACATAGTATATTATGTGTTTTAGTATAGTGAAAACTTTATAGTGTTCGAGTTCTCGTATGTGCTAGTTTTACGTATAAAAATAGTACACAATTTTAGACACTGTTTCCGTATAATCGATGCGTACCTATCTACCTACATAATAATGATAATAGATGCAACATGTACATTCCGTGCCGGCGTTCCCCATTTGCGCCAAAAATAATCAATTCATTTTGGGTACAGCCCATTTGCGCCAAAATAAAAAAGATATTTTTTTTCCAACAGCCCATTTATGCCAAATTTACCTGTATAAACATTTTAAATTGACCACTTGGTTAAATCTTATATTTTAAAGACGTATTTAAAACGTATGTCTGTAACGTATATAATAAAGTTATTTTTATAAGTCTATAGATTTTATAACTTTGTATATTATTGCATCAAAAGATAAACAAACAAGTTTTATATCAGCTTTATTATGTTGTACGAGCTTTAAACGATCTACTTCACGATATAGATTTTTTATTTATTAATTTATTAATTTATTTTATTTATAATAATTTAATGATATAATTGATTTATCATTTATCTAATATATAATTATATTTACATGCCACGAAAATTTAAAACCTATAGACCTATAAAAATAACTTTATTTTACGTTACAGGCATACGTTTTAAACAAGTCTTTAAAATATAAGAATTAACCAAGTCGTTAATTTAAAATGTTTACGCAGGTGAATTCGGCGCAAATGGGCTGTACCCAAGATGAATGAATTTTTTTTTTTTTTTTTTTTTTATTTGGCGCAAATGGACGACGCCTTTCCGTGCATGCCGCCACGCGTTCTCTCGGTGTGTAAACGGTTTTTCGCTCTTGTTGTCGCCCGTGCGCGTACCGTGTATAGGTGTGCAAGAGTCGTTGGTGTTGTGCGTCCGCGAGGAGGACAAGAAAATCGTCTCGCCGTACCTGTGCGCCCGCAACGATCAACCGGAGGTGCTGACGCAGACGTGTAACGATCAACCGTGCCCGCCCCGGTGGAACGTGAGCGACTTCCAGCCGTGTTCGCAGAGCTGCGGCATCGGGCTCCAGATGCGCGAAGTGAATTGCATACACGAGGTGACCGAGGGCAACACCGCGATCGTGCCCAACAACATGTGCCCGCAACCGTCGCCCACGGACCGCAAGCAGTGCAACATGATCGACTGCCCGACGGAATGGCGCACTTCGGAATGGTCAAAGGTACGGTACGGTGAAGCCCGAAAGCGCAAAAGGCTAATCTTTTTCGATAGACCAAAAGCGCAAAAGGTAAACTTTTTCCGATAGCCCGAAAGCGCAAAACGAATTCGCGCTTTTCTACCTCACTATACCTTTGTAGTGGTATTATCAGCTCTAAAGTCAACTCCAATGTAAAATCATGGGAATTATACATAGAAAAACATATTTCATTATTGGATTATTTAAAAACTGTGGGCTTCAAATTTCAAAATAACAAAACGTCTATTAGTTGTTGCTATTAAATTAAATACAATTTTTATAATATTTTTATACTTAAATGCCTTAAATACACATTTTATAATCACGAATAGCATAATATATTAATAACTATATAAGCATAAGCTTACAGGAGATGGATAAATCAATTTTAATGTATTATTTATATGCTATTCTATCAAATGTATTTTCTGATTATATATTAAATTAAAAAAAAAAAAAACTATACGATTTTAATAAAACACAATTTTTTTATAAAATTAATTTGCCCTTGTGGCTTATATGGTTACCAAAGTAAAATTTATGTTGATTTTATGATGGATATTAAATACCCAGGAAATGTTACGAATCACCATGACAACGAAAATAATAATCCGATAACTATCGTTATTAATAAGTATTGTATATAATTAATCGTAATAATTATAAAAGAAAAACTCTATTAATTCATTTAATTCAAGCTCTAAAGGGTGGCCGATATAATATTTTAGCTGTCATAGCGACTCGAAACTTTTATTGGATACTTTATATATTTATCATCATAAAATCAACACAAAAATATTACCTTGATAACCAGTAATGAAAATAATGAAGCCATAAAATAACACCAATGTATGGTTAAGGTACCTTAAAGCCAACCAAACATAAATATAGGCTTTAATAGGACTACCCGCCCCGGCCAAGACTGCTCCGTGTGAAGCCGGGTAATTCAGCTAGTTGTATAATATTGCATAAGAGCCCGAGAGAATCTACGCGTAATATTGTCATATTCTTTTTGTTTTCCGTGTCTCACAAGGGGCAAACCGTAACCGCTGAGCTTTATTCGGATTCACCAATATCAGCATAAATAATAAGGTTTTCGAAGACGGCATATTGTATTGTGAATTTTCTCATCTTTATACTGATGCCGGATTCGATATTTATAAGATTATATTATGTACGCCTAGCGCCGAACTTCTGCCGGACATTTCTTGATCATATTATTTGTAAATCGCCCGGGAGAGAATTACTTCCACGGCTCACCGCAGTGGACTCGAAATCGTCGTTAAAAAATATTTTTTACGTTTACTATATTATCCTTGTACCATGTATTATAATATGTTTTGCCAAAAACACATATTATACGACATACGGTATTCGTGTACACGTTTTGTTGCATTACAAATACAATATTTTTTATACGTTACAGTGCAGTAAAAAGTGTAACGGAGGCGTAAAAACAAGAGTGGTGGAGTGCGTGCAGAGGATAGCCCACGGGCACATTATAAATCGACCGGACTCGGACTGCGGGACTGACAAGCCGCTGGACAGCAGGTTGTGCAACCCGGCCGCGTGCAGTTCGCAGGAGGCGGTCATGGTATCGGACGTGGCCCAGAAATACGAACAGGGCACGCCCGAGGAAGAAGTAATGCTCAAAGTAGGCGGTGAGGCGACCGTGTACAGAGGAGTGGAAATGAAAATGCGGTGTCCCGTCGTCAACAAGAGGTAAAAATGCATCATAATAATAATATTTATTTATCTATTTATTTATTTATTCAAACGGGCAAAGCCCAGTAACAGTTTTAATTCAAACATTATAGCAAATAATTAAACAATTAGAAAAAAAAAGTGAAATAAAGCTAGATTAAGAGATATAATTAAATATACAAAAATAGCGAATAATTAAGATTATTAATAAACAGTAATAATTAAAATAGCGAATAATAGTGATTAACATAAATAAGGTTTATAATATTGTCTATTGATAAATAATTCACAACCAATAATTATTAATATAATTATAAAAAGACTCAATTAAGTTAAAATTAAATATGTTACAATAATGCAACGCGTAATAGTTACTGCTCTGGGGTGGTGTACTGCAGGGACCTTCGAGTTGGTGTACGTACGTTAAGTTCTCTACAATCTGTAAAACGTATAATTATTCAGTTTACTATGAATGGCGTTGGAATAATAATGTGAAGAGCTCATAACCATGAAAATCCAAAATGATGGTTTAGATATTTTTAGGATATGGTGTTACTAGTTTTTATTGTACCTCAGAATATTCACTTGGTGCTCTAGCTCTACAACTAGAGTTAACACAGATCACCAGCCTCGTTTGCTTATGTTGGAACATAAAAACCGTGCAATTAGTTTGGATTTTCACTGTTGGAAATTTAACGAACATATTAATAATCATAAAAACTGAATTAGGTTATCAGACATTAATCTATATACATATAATTATTGTGTATTTGAAAGCGTTTACATAAGTATTTGTTTTAACTTGGTTACCGAGAAAATCCATTAGGCATAAAAAGTCGGTCAGAACTCAGAAGGACATAAATATAAAAACCTAAACAATAAATCACGACAGAAATTAAACATACCAAAATGAAAAAAAAAAAAAACTAATAACAAAACATAAACCACAACACATAGGAAAATAATAATAAGTTTATGTACCGCTCAAAGAATTGTTTTCATTAATTAAAATGAAAATATATTACCCAGACACAATGTATACATTTAGGCCTCTACTTTTTTGTGATGGGTCCGGCATAGAAATATTTTCCATCCAAGAGCGATAGATCGAATTCTGTTCTATTATTTTAGGACGGAAACACATGATTTAGCAGAAATAATATATATATATAAAATAAATTAAGTTAATAATAAAAAATTACGCCCTTACCATCGATTTCTGGAGACCGACTGTCGCCCAAACGTTCTCGAATCATTGTGATGTACCATAAATCATAATAATAAATAAAAATGTAAAAGTGGTGGAAGATTCCGTGGTCTACTTGACCGAGACATTTAAATAATAATTAATCAAGTAGGCGATTATATGACGGCGACGAAAATATACCACGACTTTTATGTTTTCATGGCGTAATTTAGTGTGAGATATATGTTTATTGTCTATATAATGTTTAAGAGAGGTGATTTGAACTTCACCACGATGGAAAATATATTGTCGTGTTCAAATTGTAGCATACCTATCTTTAAACCGTTTAAACGAAAATTATTATAAAAACAAATTGCACTTAAAGAGATTCAACATAGTTTGTATTTTGTTTCAATTCGAAAATTACTCAGCAAATTTAAAAATGACTTCTTTGTAATAGCATTTTTTGTGTTTACTTATAAATCTATAAAATTACTGTAAAAATTTGTTTTTAAATCTTTACCACCCGAATGAATTTACAAAAATATATTGTTGTATAAAAATTCATTTTTCGATCACGTATCATTTCTATGAGAATCCAAAACAATGATACGGAATGGAGAGGATGAATATAGGAGTACTTAAGAGTTAAAGTAGAACCTTTTTGTTTAAGATCGTTCGTTTCTTTTTTTTTCCATTTATGAGAATATATACAATATGAAATAGTGTTTACACGATGCATATGTGCGCAATATATACAATGATATAAAGTCATGGGCAGAGGAAGAAGTCACCCAGCAATAACACATAATATTTTAAAATTTCAATAATAACCATTTTTACTATATGTTATTATATTACTTAACAATATACATTAATTTAATATGGCATAATTATAATCATTTACGTTACAGAGGCAAAGTGCAATGGTCCAAAGATGGTCAGATGTTACAGAACGGCAAGAAAGTGCGGATATCGAAAAAAGGCATCCTCAAGATCAGGGCAACTACGTATTCGGATCGAGGGACTTACACTTGTAGTGGTATGTCTCAAAGAAACAACCTTAAATCATATTACTAAAGAGGCATCTAGGTGGGGTGAGAAGTATTGTTATGTCGTATCTATCTCCGATAAATATATATATATATATATACATATATATGATTGAATAGATGAATTATTCATTTCAGCGTGTATAATTAAAACTTATTTCGAAGCTTAAAAATTTAAATACTTACTTCGATCGTATAATCCCGTTATTATTAGATTTAAGTTTAAGTCCTTTTAATTAAAATCCAAGTACGACGTGACCGTTAAATTGTTTGCATAATTTCTAGCAACACTGCGACTGAAAATCGAAGTAGGATGAATGATTAGTTACAAATGACTAAAGAGTACTATAATAACGTCTAGCATAAAATATTCATCATATAGTTATGTTTAATTCAGTTTATTCTCTCGCTGCACGTATGGCTATAGTTTTTCATTTATCACCTATCATTGAACTGTTGTGGATGCCTCGCTATAATCTCTCACGATTATATTACGAGTTTACCTTGGATTATATATGACACGTATTATAATTTGTAGTCGGAAACGCTCAAGCCACCATGAACATCAACATAAAACCCCAACCGGGCGAGTTCCCTAGTTCAGAGGAAATCGATAAGCCCCTGAATCAACAAGACCCAGGTATTTGTTATTTTCGAAAATATATATTATATTAATATTTTGTATCCGATTTTAATCGGAACGGTTACGACATAAAATTGTCTAGCGTCATAATCGTAATATCAATTTCAAATAGCATTTTAACAATAATATTACCGCTTTATTATTATCATATTATTATACTATTGTTCACTTACGTACACGCTCGCATGTGTTGTTCTGTGCGCAAAAGGCATGAACCCACCGTACGCGAACCCGCAAGGGATAGAACCGTCATCGTTTGACATCAGCCACGAGCGCATCAAAGGCGAACACAATCACGAACAGAAACACAAACAACGGCAGAAGACGACCACGCAGTCTACCGCAACGAGCACGCCGACGTCCTCCGACAAGCACGTCGTTGTAAGTATCTCGTCGTGTTTTATTTTTATTTCATTAATTTTATTTCATTAATTTTATTTCATTAATTTTATTTCATTATTATTATTATTATTATTATTTAATTTTTTACTCTGGTATTTTTGTTTTTATGTTCAATTGTACTGTACATTTTTGTATCTGATCTAACCTGACCTGTTTTCCACCTCGAGTTTGATTACCATTAATAGGCACCGTCGATGGCATAATGTACACGATTATAACTACGTATTTATGTACTTACTGCTATATATCCGAGTTTTATAGATATTGTATATAACTATGTATAGAGTAGTTAGTACATTACAACGTTTCTTTGTGTCTGTGAACAGGAAACAGAGAAAAACGCTATAGACGTCTCCCCAAAACCCACCACTTCCGGAAGTTCACGAAACTTGCCTCACCTTCACAGTCTTCTTTTTAACCTCAAGGTGAGATAAAAGGAAAATAAAACTGAATTTCCTGGGTAATCACCGTAGATAATGATTAATAGCTCCCTTGATACATTATATTTATTTATATTTATAAATGCATATTATGTGTGTTGCACAGTCCGTTTAATCATATGTAATATTATTATGATATTGTTTATTATTATTATTATTATTATTATTATTTAAATGTTTTATGTATTATAAATTATTACTGTCCACCATTTACCTATATAAAGCGCACAAAATATACCTTTATAACAGCACATATGCACACACATATACATACACACGTTGTGTCACATACATATAATACATATCTATGTATAAACACATATACACATTATTATTTTTATTATTATTATTATTATTATTATTACTATTATCGTTTTGCGAATATACACACACAATAAAATATACCATAGTTTAGCCACCCGTATACTATAATTATAACAGTCACCACTTTTCACCTAACAGTATATATGCTCACGATTAAACCCTTGCATGTGTATACGCGTACTCGTTTATTTGATTTGATTTATTTTAATCCCATTTCCTCAGCGCACAGCCGTTTTTTTGTCCATTACCTACTTATATACCTATATACGCGTTATGAGTTGTTTTACGTATTTTGCATTATTTTTACCAATACCTCTATACTATATTATACTATATCAGCGATTCTTAACCTGTGGTCCGCGGCCACCTGGGGTCTGTGATTCTCATGTCGGGAGTCCGCGGCAGTCATCCAGACTGTCAGACTGGTGTTCAAAAACTTGTGTCTCAAACGCAACACCAACCATCACAATATTAAGTAAATAAAAGTTGAATTTTAAAAATATTAAAAATGAAATAAATTATTTTAAATTTTTATGAAAAGTAAAGTGTATAGTAAAAATAATTATAAAGGTGTATGTTTTGTTGTGTCTACTTATGTAATTAGTAATAAAAATAATTACTATAATTTTGGTTTTTTAAAGCAAAAGGTATTCGCAGAAAAATTGTTAAGGGGGTTAACGATTTCTTAAAACATTTCATTAGGGGACCGGGATCTACAAAAGGTTAAGAACCGCTGTACTATATATGATATCTCATAATACCCGAACCCGGGGAAAGTTTCGTTTCATTTTCCACGGGGGAAAATCCCCTTATGACGAACGCCGATACTAACGAAATGAGTAGGCTCTGTGGCCGTTTCAGGGTTTTAACGGCGTGAGCAACGCGCGGGTGAACAGAATGTTTCTGGAAGAGCCGGCGAACCCGGCGGCCGGAAGCGAAACCACCACCGAAGAGGACATGTTCGGCAAGCCCATCATCCTCGGCAAAGGTATGTACTCGCTAAAGTCACAATCAGTTGCGTATAGTGATTACGATTACCAAAGGGATCGATGGTAAATATCTTATATGATAAAACGTACATCATAATGTTATAGATTATGATTAATTTTACTTTTTGAAATTTTAAAGCAATAATACTCACATAATATGATTATTACCACTGTGAATTTGTACAAATCACATTATAAAGTTTTCGTTTATAGAATATATTATAATATAGCCAGGGCCGTAGTTATAATTTTGCCTCCTTGGGGCAAAAAAATTGATCTGCCCCCTCCAACTTATAAGGAATGTTTTAGGCATTGCTACATACTTAATATAATATACGCGGAGGCAGTTTTAAAATTTGCCGACCCTAAAAAATTTCAGTTTGGAGAAAGACGGTACCCCCCCCTCCTTAATTTCGGGCCTGAATATAGTCTGTATGTAGGTTCGGTTGTGCGGAATTGCCTTTATTGAAACTATCTGCTGATATAACTCTATTAAAACAAAACGCATCCTTCGTTCATTTGATTTGATAATGTTATTTTTGTTACTGTAGTTTAATGCCCACATTTTACGATGTATATAACATAATGGCAAACGGAGGGAGGGCAACGGTCCCTTCGGCTTCCCCCGACTATATACATCGCTACAGGTCGTAACTTCTAGTAAGGAAAGGGCGGAAAGGAGGGGGGGTATTATATATTTTATACTCGTAGATATAGTAATTTAAAATAAATCCGTAGTAAAAAGAGAGAAAAAACTCGTGATGTTTCAGGCGACCGGAAGAGCGTGAAATTCGAATGGGTCATCACGGAATGGTCGGAGTGTTCACCGCCTTGCGGAGGAAACGGATTCCAGGTACGTAATTGCATACGTGGGAACGGGGGAAAAAAATATTTAGAACTTAAATAAAGATGGTGAATTACAACAACCAAAAACCAAAAAAAAAATTACTCCGTTCTGTTTCCGTCACAACACGCGTTCCTGACGGATGGTATCTTTTGCAGATGAGAGCTGCTCATTGCATGGTCAAGCTGAACAACATGACGCAGAGCGTGGACAGCAACTTGTGCGAGGACGCGCGGCTTCCGACGCCCGTGACCATACAGAAATGCGAGACGGACGATTGCCCGCAGTGGACCGTCACCGAGTGGAAGCCGTGCGAGGAGTCCAAGTGTTTCACGTGGAACACGGGTACGTTCGGATATACTGATTAGGCCGTTGTTAAAATATTTATATTTTGTTGCGACGATGATGGTTCGGCACTTTGTCGATGAATTTCGTACGTCTACCGTCAATCAGATTTTTAAAAGCGGTGTCAACCTTTGGAACTGATTAGAAACTTGTCAAATCCACCTTTTTACTCAAAGAAAAATAATGCAGACCCCCCCCCATATGATTCCACCGTATTTTGTGTACAATAGATGACGCATTTATTACAACTGAATAGTCGTATTTTTTTCCACTACGTGTATGGGCTCAAGATTGAATTTAACTATACTAATGTATGTGAATCGTTTGGTTTTCAATTAGCTCAATGTGTGTTTTGATAAACACTTCTAGATGAACATTGCTCTCCGAAAAGTCTTAAATGACAATCCAAGCTTTCACCTGCAATCTGTAAATGTAGTTTGATTAATAATTAGTCTGATAATGTCGAAATTTCATATCGAAAATACCACATCAATATTTAAAATTTTAAACAGAATTATTAATTTACTCTTCAAACAAGGAAATAAATATTATACCATGATGCAATATTATCAGATACCAGTATCTCATTATAAATCAATATTTTCGATTAAATTTCAGTTATAAGTATATAAATATTATGTTTGACATTGATATAATTTTTTTCCTTAAAAAAAATATTGATAAATACTACATTATTACGTTAATAAATGTGTACTTATAAAATGCTCTATAATAAGTACAATCGCATTTAATACAATTTAATAGATGAAGTTTAAATCTTTCTTTTGTCTATATTTTGGGTAGAAAAAAAACGCACTGATAGAATTTACCTTTTATCCAGATCAAATAAATGTGCCAAAGGAATTTACACGAATAAATATTCTAAAAGGTCGAAATCGGTGGAATTTATTCACGCCAGTTGATAATGTTGATATACCCTGAGTAGTTTTTCGAAAATGTCCTTTTTTTTTTGTCGAAAACATTAAATAATGTATTTTTAATTTTACAATAATTTTTAAACTATTAATTTGACCATTAAATTATCATCATCGTCTCTAAATTCCAATGTTTGCTCAAACTGATTGCTCAAACTTTTGTGGATACTACTCGTTTTATCGACGTTGATACTCAGAAATTATGTGCTACACATTTTTATGTACTCGTAAACTATGCTTGGGTATTAATAATGTATTGTTTTAATAATACAGTCCAGTTAGGGGCCAGGTCACCTCAGAAATCGATGAAACATAAAACACACTTGGATTTAAAGATTAGTACAATATTTCATTTGGAGATGTGATTGAAGCCTGGCAGTATGTGTGTTTTTTTAATCAAATACAATTCACGCATGTGCCTATGGTCCCTCAATCACAACAAAATACATGCGTATTTTGTATACCATATTTGGATGTAGTAAATTCGAAATATTATTGTACTACGGGTTTTTGACCGTTTTACAATGGACCCCGATTACGTTAAATGTATTATGCACATAAATGTAGACATTGCAAACATGAATATAATACAGAACAGAGGCTTCGTGGTACCCTTGTCACAAACATTAAAATGGTCCGATCATAGTACGGAATAAACAAATGTATACGTAATAATGTTATGTATAGTAACTTCGGTGTGGATTCCTACAGGGAGGGTCGCCGGCTCGGGCATAGAAAACAGTGCTCGCTGAAGCTGTGCAATCCAGTCCTTCGACTCGGGCTGCATAATAACTACATGTATGATACGTTATATTATAATACAGTCAATTCGCGATATAACGAATTTCAAGGGACCGAGGAAAAAGTTCGTTATATCAAGAGAGTATACCAATTGAATTCGTTATAATGAGATTTAAAATAAAAATTCAAAATTTAAATCAATAAAATACAAATACATGTACATATTAATTTAATAATTTTATTATTCGTATACATATGTATAAAATATATGAGTCATATAAGTATGTATTTATTGTTTAATTTCAATATAAATGTATGTAATAATATTTCGCATGATAATCATCAGAAAACTTCGTAATCTATTATGTGGTAATAGCAACACACTTATTTTAATATATTTTTCATAGAGCTATACACTAAAGACATGTATCTTATCTTAATTAAAATTAAAAATTGGTAATAGAAAGCTCCAAATTTATAAAAATTCGTTACATCGCGAGAGTTTTGATCAAAAACGCTTCGCTACATCGAGAGGACCAAAATACATTACATTTGTTCGTTATACCGCGATATTTTCAAGTGAACGGTAGTTTTATTCATTATATCGAGATTTTCGTTATATCGAATTTCGTTACATCGCGAGTTGACTGTACACGGTAATGCGTAGTCGCGCGTAAAGTGGCATTAAAGGCATGCGTATACGGTGGATAATATGCAGCACGTCGTACTCATCGCGCGCGCGCGTATAAATATTTGACGATAATTTAAATTTTTAAACGAGTCACTCGTTTTCTTTTTCACTTTGCGCAGCGATGCAGAGACGGAACGTGTACTGTCAGAATTCAGACGGAGCCACTATATCGGACGAGGCGTGCCACGGGACCGAAAAGCCGGTGAACCGGAAAGAATGTTACAACGATCAGTGCAAAGGAACTTGGAAAGTCGGCGAATGGTCCGAGGTAAGTGGGTGCTGTATATTATGTGTGCGCGCGGGTGGGCGACGGCGATAAATAATTCAACCGACAACATAATATACGTATATAGGTATATATTTATTCGTACGAGGGTGAGCAGACGGGTGGAAGGATTGGAGGAAGGATATGCCGGAGATGCGTGAAGACAATATATATATATATATATATATATATATATAGCGAAGAAGTAGGAAATCGAGTTTTTCGATTTGTGACGAATACCTACACCTATATACTATACCTAAATTGTTGTCGTCGTCGGATTAAATTATTTGCAACCGTATCGCCGCCGTCCTATATACATATAGTGCGCGTGCGTTATCACTACGAATTTGCGCCACTCGTGTAAAACTTACTCGCGTAAAAAACGAACTGACGCGGTATATTATATATGTATAAACGTGTTGCACCGTTTTTCCGTGGTACAAAGTGTTCGAAATCCGTGCGCACGAAGACACGGCTATTATTGTCATCCCTGCAGCGCTGCTATGTTAATACATAATATAATAGTAATATGTAAATGTAATCATACCGTATGGTACACGCACGACATAATATTATGACTTGTCTCGTTCGGAACGGTTTCTCAACAGTAAATAAGTTATTCCATCTCGTCGTCAAAATGATTACTTATCGATTTTTTTTTCCATCATTTATTTTTTTCTTTACCAACGAGTTAAAATAAAAAATAAAAATTGTACATATTTGTGCGTTTACGATGTCATTGCATAATGACTTTTGGATTTTCTGTTCACGACATGGTGAGATATCACACCAATAATAACCAATCACAATCTAGAAGAAGCCCTCGCATGTTTTGTATCCGATTTACATTAAACGTGTAACACAGTAAATCAGTATTTCAAGTTTTAAATGTTATTAAAAGTTACGAGTTACGAGCATGTGAAATATTACAATTAAAAAAAAAAAAAAACTCATAGGTAACTCGCTTAAAAATTAAAACATCTTTGAAAAACGTTCAAATAAACAAAGTTAATGTGTTCCCTGTGAATAGGTCAGCTTACTCTAATATTATTTTAATAACACAACATTTGAGAAGCTGAATGTATATTTTTCGTATGATGTACGTTAGTTTGCAAGGCAGAGACAACACATGCAGGTGTCGTGACGTTCTCTTAATTCTTAATGAACTGTTTCTTATTCTCATGGCTATTAATTTTTTCAAAGGTTTTGTTTTTCATTAATACCATTTTTGAAAATCGACAGTTGCAAATCATATGGTTTTGCAATCAAATAGTTTTAAAATGTATTGAAATGTTATAGCTTACCGCAACTGTACAATAAATAGGACGGGAACCGGGGAATGAAAAATCCTCTAATCTCTCGTCTACCATCATAAGTATGCCTATGGCTACTAATGTACCGTAGTATAATAATCACACGTTTTACCGACTAATAAATTCAACCCTCGAAACGCACAAGTCCACTACAAGTGCATGATATAATTTCTCTTCACTGCGAGTTTTGGATAAAATGTGCCATGAACAAAACACGTTCATAATATCACTATCACGGTACCTAAACCAAATGATTATATTATATTATTAAACATTTAATCGTGTATCCTTACGGGGGATGGTATGTTCCTACATGGGAGTAGCCCGAGTAGCAAGGTAAACAATTACATACGTTAGTTTCTACAAATGTGATACATCAATTCCATTACGAAAGAAAAATTGTATATTTTATCTATACATGTAAGTTCCTATATAGGTACGGTGAAAAAATTAAATATTCTTATTGGAATATGCGACTGTTATAATATGGACTAGATATATTAATATATTATAATAATTTATACTCATACATTTATTTATTTGTAAAATGCACTATCCGATATATTATGTTATTTATATTCTTTTTTTTTTTCTTAAAAGAGGTTATTATTATAATGATAATGATTATTACATTTAATAATATATGAAATATGGTTAAATAATAATTAATATAAACCTTATCCATAATATAACATAAGTTTACGTACTTACTGACTTACTGCCATATTCTATATATATAAGTATTTTGTGTTACTATGTAAGAACATGCACATCATATTTTTCAACAATGTAGAATCTAACATTATATTTTTTTTTACCTGATACATCTCGTGTAGATCACTTAGATTCGCCAATCATCACGTATATATATAGATAATACTCACTTCATTATTTACGTCCACGTAGTAAAAATACATATATTTATACGCATATAAATATCTTTCACGATGCGGATTTCGAGTGATTTCTTCTACTCTGCAGATTATGTGTACTACGGTTTACCCGAAACAATATAAATGTATTATTATTTTTCAATAAATAATAATACTACCTATCGCAGAACTACGTTCATTCCATTTTGATATCCTATGAATGTTATACAATCTTATTTAATCATTGCTGTACATCAACTTGTTTTTCGTTTAAAGTACTTATTACTTACACGTCGTCGTCACTTATACATATCATGCGTATAGCGTAGTGTTACCATATGATATACATGATTAATGCGTGACGTAATTTTTTAAAAAACATATGGTTTTTCAACTCTTCTATTTTCGACCGTTATAATGCATACAAAATTATAAATTTCAAATTCACCGAACGTCAAATACTCATTTTAACCGGGAAATTTTCGAATCATGAAAATTTACATAATTTATGTAAAAATGATAAAGTTTACTAGTCGGCTATTATTATTATTATTATTATTATTACTCAACTTTTTAAAAGTTTTAAATTTATCATTAACAATTCACTCTCCACTTATATGCAGCCGGGATTCATTCATTTCTTTTTAGTAAATATATATGTAGAATAGGTATATTGCATGAATAATTGTTTTATGTAAAGCGTTTTCCGAGCGGAACTCGGTATATCCCAAAAATAAGTATACCTATCAGGATTTCGTAAGAAACTTTCTTTGCCATTTATTCTCTGCGACAAATGAAAAATTCGAAAAAATTACTTTTGTTCCAGAAAAAAGTTGTAAAATTAAAATAGCAAACTACTATTATATTCGTATATTCGTACCTTACCCGCAAGGCCGCAACGGTAAGAAATCTGTGTATATTTTATGGAATTCGTAATCGTATTCCACGCTGATTTTTATGAACTCTTTCAGATTTCCACTCGAGTGTGGTGTTAATATGATTATTGGTGTACCAGGTGTATCAATTATAAAACATTTTACAATACGATACGTATATTTACATAGACATGTATTATAATATGTTCTATGCATTATATTTCATTATCACAATCCATGTGGAAACAAAATCGCGTCGCCTTTGTAGAAAAAAATGTAATATTGCGTAGGTAGTCATTTTATCACGCGTCATATTATATATCTGCTGCAACAATGAAATTGTCCGGTATACTCTGAAATTCTTTGTAACCAATTTTAACTGTATGAAAGAAAACATATATCCGCCTTAGAAAATTCGAGGTAGGCGAGAGAGAATTATAGGTACACAATTCATTATACCCAACAAGTTCATCACCGGTTTAATTATTTTACCGCGTACATCTGTATTTATAATAGATTCTACAATATATCGAAAAACAAAATATTTTACAGTTTAAAAAGCTCTAGTAATAAGTGGAAAATTAGTGTATTTTTACCGTTCGTATGTATAACGAAATTCTATAATATTATGATGAGTATACACGGATGAATTACGCATAACGCACATTAGTCCTTTGGCAGATCAGTCCTTTGAATCACGCTCTATAATATTTGATATTAATTCGTATATATTAAAATCGGTGCGGTCGAAATGTGAATTTTACTAATAATGTTTTTATTATGATTTTCCCCACAGTGTACGGCGTCGTGCGAAAAGGACGGGTTGAGGTACAGGATATTGCAGTGCGTGTGGTACGGCACCAACAAACCGGCCGGGACCGCGTGTCGCGACCAGCCAAGGCCACCGGTGATGAAGACTTGCACCGGACAACCGTGCGCACCAAGTAAAAACACGTATTGTACGAGCATTTTCCATCGAACGACAAGCATGGGTAGTTAAGTACATGGGCAGCTCCGAATGGGGGGGGGCACCAAACTTGTATTTTTCAAAGAAAAAAATAATATTTCCATGAAAATAAAATTCATAGAAACCATATTGCACTGTCTCGATATCAAATAAATCATATTATAGAATATAATCTTGATAAGACTATATAAAATAGACTGTTTGAAGTTTTATTGTAAAATTGTTTATTTGTTGCAAAATTTCATGAAAATTATGATTTAGCCCTCCCCCCCCCAACAAAATCTCTGGAGCTGCTCTGGAGTTAAGCACGCGGGAATAGGATCGCCTACAGTAGAAACCGTTTATAATGACAAGATGCTTAACCGAGATTAATGGCCATAAATTGAAGGTCCCTACGAAACTCATGTTTTGTAAACTAATTTCTTTTGGTTATTGACACGTCTGTGTATAATATAAATAATATGATATTGCTATACCAACGGATGTTACGATGTTTATTTTGGTTATTTTATAAAAATATTTTACCACCAATGACTGTTTATGCTTGACGAAATTAAATTTAGAACAGAGAAGAAAAACCTAAAATATATTTTACTTTCATAGTTGAAAACTGCCCGGTATAGTCCAAAGTTGAACTACGTGTCTACGTATTACGCATTCATAAAACTTGTATTTTTACTCAGTGGTTGTTCATTCATTATTTAACCAGATCACTAACCAAGGGATAATAATAAATAAGAAATTAAATATAATATATAATTTTATTATCTTCATACTATTTACAATCGAGCTGTAAATTTTTTGATTTTTATTTTTTTCTAACATTTTAGCTATAACGACCATATCGGTTATTATCAACAATTTCCTTTGGTCCCTCCAATTTTATTATAAACAGTTTCTTTTATATTTTGCGAATGCTATTCCTGATCCGATTTATGTCGATTTTCTGATATTTCCTAAGAAGAAAATCCCTGACATTTCGCGACCTATCTATAGCCACTGACCACTCCGCGTTCCACAATGGCATAACTTTTCGCAATATAAGTTTCACCTGTAAACTTTAGTTTACGTAAATGTCTATGGTGAACGCTGTAAAATGAAAAAAAAAACGGATATGATGGAAATGCGATCATATATCGGTCCGGGGTACTGATCACTGCAAATAGCTCCTTATATGGTCGTAGGTATACTTATTAGGTTATTCCATAACCTGCACTAATAAGTATTGAAGTTAAATAATTATTTGCGGTCCTTATTCATCGTTACTATAATGGCATTTTTTTGAAATTCTATTTTTTCATCTGTGATCCGTAGATTTTCACTGCGATGATGCGTAATTGTAAAACTTTACATGCCAACTTTGCCGAACTCTTATTAGCATGTGGCTACGAAAATTTTGATTTAATTTTTAAATCAAAATTAATCTAGTTAAATCTTCTAGCTGTGCTTTTATTATGTCATAAACCAACGCTGATTCTTCAATGAACCTCTGGACAGCTCAGTGTATATTATTGTTTGATTCATATTTTAATTTCCAAAGACGCGCGTGAAAAGCACTTATTTCTGAATGTCATCTAACTTTACAACAGGGCGATAAGTTTCACTTGAAAATTTCAAATTCTGTAAAAGTTCTGAAGTAATTAAAGTTGTTTATAAAACAAAAAGTTATAGCCAGCCAACAAAATCTAGACATAAAATCTTTAATAATAATGATAATGCCTGTGAATTAAAAATGGAATAGAAAAATGAATAAAAAACAATTATTAGTTTGTTCGTTATTAAGAAATATGTTTTTTCGGGTCTTTACTGTTAAGATATATTAAAAAAATCCATCACAAACAAGAATAAACAGAGCTATACTTGAAGTATTCTACTTAAATACTTCAGTCTATTTTGCGATTGAAATATAATTTTTAACTCCAAATGAGGATAACGATTGTGTGTTGGTCATACCGAGTATTACAATAAACAGTATGAGTTTTATATTACTTATTTAGGTACTATTATAAAATATACAGAAAACCAATTCACATTTAATTACTATAATATATGATTTAAAAACCTTTGTCCTTTCGAACAGAAGGGAAAAAAATCCCACGTTCTGTTTCCGACTAATTTGATTTTTTCTTACTCCGTATGACTATTAATATTTAAGTTACGCATGCAACGTAACAGCACACATATCTCAAATGAATCAACTATTCATATTAGACACACTAAATGTTTTTCATATCGTTCAAGTCACATATTGGCCCGATAAAGTATTACGCGATAAATATTTTTTGTCCGAAAACAAATTGTTGTAGATCTTGTTGGTGTGTTTTATTTCATTTTTATTTTTTTACGGTCACGTTGACAATTTTCGAATCTACGAGAAATATTGGTCGTCCGCCATAAATTTGGCTCGACCTCAAAACTACCCACGAAACGGCGCCACTACGGCTGTACGTTTCGCCCAAATCGGAAATATGTACTATAAAACCGCGCGCGTATCACAATACACCCCGTTCTCGATCGGTATCTAAGTACTTATATATGATTATGTTTATTGAAATACATAAGTATCGCACTGCAGGAATAGCAAACGCCACCGCGATCGAATCGTCGATTATCATGTTACAACCATACGTTAAGCCGCGTATAATAATATGTACCTACTGCCTTTACCTGTCACGTAGTGCGGTGTTGTTTCTAAACACGTTTCGAGGTGTCAAATTTTGAATTTAACACGCCGACGACGTGTGTTGTTGATTTGTCAACGATTTTTTTTTCTTTTGCAGGAGACGAATGTAAGGATCACAGCAAGCACAACTGCAAGAACATAAAACAAATGAACATGTGCCATTTGCGTCAGTACCATACACAATGTTGCCATTCGTGTACATGATTATATTATTGTATTGGTAACGACACAACATATTGATTCTCACCGTCATAATTTCAATTTTATTTTTCTATTTTTCGTTTACTATACAAATTTATTTTTATTTATTTTTTTACTATTATTTTCACGCGTGTTTCTCGACAAGTGTTTTTTTTTTTTTTTTTTATTAGCATTATTCATTCCGTGTACATAAAATATTATTATTATTATTATTATAAAATTGATGTACGGGTGACGATGACGTACGTATACGTGTAGTGACACACGTCTATTATATTGTTGAACTAATAATAATATTTCCATAGGTAATATACATTATTATTATTATTATTATTATTATTATTATTATTATTACTAATATTATACTTGTTAAGTAGGTGAAATTATATTTTCCTCCGACTGACGACGACGGGTGTAACGCGCGCGTATACGATTTACATACTTGTATACTTTGGGTTCAAGCAACAACTCATCGGTTACAATTAGCAGTCGATTTTTGATTTTATCTGTTCGTTATAATATTATACGGTTTACCGTTTACCGTATCTACGCACTTACCCCCAGAAAACGACATCAACCGAGTTGTGGGTCACATTGATTCAATCAAACGCGGCGGCGTCATCGTCATATGAACACGTTGACGGCCACGTATATCTCATTGAACTATATTAATTTGGTATGAATTAGTAAAATATCTGCAGTTAATATTTCCATTACAATTTCAAAGCGAATAAATAACCGTTAAGGGATTGAAAATATTGAAGCTATATGTCACCCCTCAGATAACCGTTGATTTGATAGATTTTTAAAATAATATTATCAGCTGTAATAGTGCTACACAGGCCTCTGTATATGCAATAAAGCCAACATAATATTATATAGCAACAATTATAGCGTGGGAGGCCATATCGATCCCTCGTGGCCCACTAAAGAAGTACTCCAATAATTGACAGACGGAAAATTCACTCCCATGGCAGTCAACGCGTCAACACAGTCAACGCGTGATTATTAGATTATTGTAGGTATTGTTATATTATCATTAGACGTTACACGGTAACTGCGCATAAACTATGAATGATATGAATAATGTATATACATTTCACCTGATCTGACATGGATCAAACTGCGTGTTCTCCTGATGGCGCGGGTTTCGTAAGCTCTTCACCGCAAACAAAAAATAATAATCCGTAGCATTCTACCCCCCCCCCACCCCCACAAGACTTCGATTATATAATCATTATGTAGGTATAATATTATATTTACGATATAATATGTGATAGTAGTATGACTGAGACTTAATAATAAAATCGTTCGTCCCAGGTCAATTGGAATAAAATGAAATAAATCGACTAGCAAATAAATTCGTAATCTTGTTCTATATATAGAAATATATCATTATTAAATTTTAAAACAATACAGCCAAATCGTTAATAACGTCACAATAATATCATGAGTCATGACGTTTGTCTACGTGTATTTCGTTCGTTACAATGAGACAAACGTCAAATGTGAATAATGATTTTCCGTCCGCAGCGTCCTGCAGGTTGTTCAAGTAAATGACATAACTAAGGCTAGGGACTTCATGCCCTAAAAAACCTTAATATATGCATGCATTTATGCCTTTAAAAATTATAATATATGCTATTAAAATATGCAAAAATGACAAACTATGCTCTAAAATATTTTTATTTTTCGTAAAAAACGCAAAAAAATTACAAATTTATAAAGGTACACTAATATTTTAATTTCTTCTTTATGCTTGCCTTTAAACAGAAAAAAAAATAAAAATTTCAATTATAAATGCATATTGTTTTAATGATTTAATAACTTTTTAAATCTACCCAAATGAATTGCACTGTGTCACTAAAATGTGTCTTATATTTTCAAACGTAAATGACCGGCGATTGTTCGGCAATTAATTTTTGTACCTTGAAAATGAACGCTCGACATCAACAGATGTAAGTGGAGCGAATTTATCGAACTGTAAGTCATTGAATTGCAAGTTTTCAAGATTTTCCATAGAATTGTCTATCCCTTCTAAAATATTGGAAATTTTTTTTATAATTTGAAATCCTTCGTTTTTTGATAGTACATTTTCTAGTTTTTTGTAAATAGCCTTTCCTTTTGCTCCTTGTGGGCTTTGTAATTTTTCTTTAACCGTGAAATATGCTCTTAAAATAGAAATATAACAAAATATGCTCTTATAAGGAAAAAACAGCTGAATATGCAAAATATGCAAAGTAAAAATGATTACTTTAAAGTCCTAGTACAATGAAACACATTTTTATATCACTTAGCTATGTTTAGAATGATTATTGAAAAATATGCAAACTCCCATTAAGTCCCTAGCCCTAGACATAACTATAGCTGTATCATCGCAGACATCGCACTGTTGTCCGAACTCTGCTAAGTATAAACCCTGCGAATACTGACACTGTATATAATATTATTACGGTGGTCGATTGTGCAGCAATTATGAGCTCGTTGTTTGAAAGTAAACGCAAAAGTAGGGTAAACGCGACACCCGGTATCCCTCCTCAACACAATTACCATCGAATAACTGCGAGTTGCAATAAATAATTTATCACCAGTCTAATATATATATATATATATACAGGTACCTATGTATATGAATATTATATACATGTTACCGTCAATGATGATAATGTTAAGGCATTATATGGAGAAAATGGCTAGTCTGTATGTTCTAACCGGCTGCTTTTCATATGGACATCGATAATCTGAGGATGCCAACCCATAAGGCCGATAATGATACAAACGATTATTAGTACCTACTTATAAACATTTTTGCGACTGGCCAGTCGTTATCGACATTGAGAATACAATAACGTAGTTGGTGATAAACTAATATTAGTATTATAAGGGGTAACTACCTATTTAGTGAAAACCATTGCATAATTAATACGAATTAAAAAAAAAAAAAAATCGTGTAGCGATTGATTTAATATATTTTAGTTTCAGAATTATTTATATTATTTTTATTTTAAATACATTTATTAAAAAAATGTGTATCATTATTACTTTAAATCGGTACCGGATACATTAATTGTTATTAAGACATTGATTTATTGAACATCGCTTATTTTCGCCTTGTGCGTTTTGCAAACGAAGACCTATATAGTCGTAATATTACTCATAAAAACTTTCAACAACTATACAGCGTATTATTTTACCAGCGTTTTCACCTGATCATTTCATTGTTTTAAGCCTCGGACTGTGTGTGATGTAGCTGCTTGGTAAATGAATAGTATATAACCGTAGTAAAATATCAAAGCGATTTGCATCGATTTCGGTTGGCATTTTGATTTCGCACTGTTTTTCTCCCCCGTTCTATGGAGAATATAGGTAGTTTTATTCTGTCACGTCATGTAGGTGTATCGTGTGTATGCAATCGAAATCGGTCTCAGCCGCGGAATACGGCAGTGGGAAAATAAAGCTTACGTATACTTTATGGAAATCGGTCGACATGGAAATCATCATTCACAGTAATAGAAAATAACACCTACGTAGTTTTTTACGCGCCATAGACGCGGAATCGTTTGACTGAAATCATTTGCAATAATCAAATGTTAGTAGAAACAACGTTTCTTCTTATTATATCAAGGTGTATGACGCGGTGGCACCGAAGTGTTGAAAATTTACCATGACATCAAACGTGAAAGGCACCCTCCCTCCGTCATCCGAAATCTTTTTTTTTTACATAACAATTGGATGCAAATCAAAGCACCCATTTAATAGATTATAATGTACAATCAAATAACATTCCATTGCACTTGGTGTACATTTCATTTTATTTTTTCTTTCGATACATTATTTTATTAACTTTTCTGTTAAATGAATGTATTGGTGTATTAACGATGCGTGATGCTCTGAAGTAAAAATATAAACGTTTATACTGTTATATTGTACGCGATCCCTTCGTCTACACCAAAGATTCCCAAACTTTTTCACTCTACTTGTAAATCTCTACTCTACTTGTCCCCTTTGTAAATTTTCTAAAATCTCATCCTCCTCTCCTTCAATTGAACCAACTTCAATAAACGATTTTTTTTTTTTAATGAGCCGTACCAATGAACTTTATCATATAACTAATTTTTTACATAATTTTAAAAAATAAAATATAAATCCACATGTAAAATTAATGAGAGATTTGAGTTTATTTTTATTTGTTTCTGTTTTGATAAATTTCCTACTAATTTTGAAATGGTATAATTATTTTAACAACAAAATTCTCGTTATTTCATTGTAATTATATTCCCCCATGTAGTATATAAATTTCCCCTTGGGAGGGGGGGAGAGAAATTCCCCACCTATTGGTAATCACTGGTCTACACGAAACTGCAGTAGGAAACTCGGTGCGTGGTCGGCCACAGATAGTGTGCGGTTTCATCCGATCAATAATGTAATATAAAATATATACGTGCCTGTAGTATGTTACAATACCTTTTTGGTTTTTTCAACATTGTGTACAATCCCCATCAATTATTAAACAATAATAATGCGCGATCAGTGAGTTAACGTTGTGATATAATAGCGTAATAAAGTGTACACAAAAGAAGCGGACGGGTCTAAACTTTGTATATATAATATACTTCTGCGTCGTTCGATGACATTTTTCTATTTTTGTTTTTTTACCCGTATAATATATCTGATCGATCACCAAACACCCACGCCGTGCTTCGTGTTTGATGGTGTCAGTCACAATTGCAAGGGGGAGCGGGCGATCCTGTTAGTTTGCATATAGAAACACCAAACAGACAACTACTAGTTTGCGCACAAAACTACCACTCGTTTGGGAACTTGGGTTGTATACCTTAAATTAAACGCTCGTTTTGCGCAAATTTACAACTTAAATTCACAACTAAATGATTTCACTATATGATCATTTTGTAACGATACGGCCTTGTATTTTTTATCTGTACAGCAACGAAAATATAAATCACCACTTTTTAAACGATCGAATATTTTGAAAATTTAAAATTGCTCATACTTATATAGATATATTATTTCCACGTCGCCATTCGAAAACTTGACTGAGCACTAAAATCCATTTTATAAGTTTGATAGTATATACAGTGTATATTTGTATATAATATATATCGGTGTATATAAGAAACGCTCTCTAAACAATCTCGAGACGCACTGTTTGTAACGAATTTAATACCAATTAATAACAGTTTCTATGTATTCACTGATCTTTGATCTTTATCGATGATTGTATCATTTATCGATATAAAAATATAATCGTTCAATGATTACAAATTACAAAATTCTCAATAATTATCATCACAAATCAGTTGTATATTAAATTTTATTGTGTGCTCAAACTAATTCCATAATTTCCTGTAAAAATAATAGTTGGTGCGCAATCAGGTTGCAGCCCGCAAATGTGTGACAGGCCGGTTGACGAAATAAATTTATATTTTTAGGTGTGAATTCGTCTTCACAAATGTGGTTTTGGTATTGTGTATACCTACAATACGGAGTGATTGAATTGGAAAAAAAGTAAAGGTGTACTATAAGTATATTATATGTAATTGGACAGTTAGCACACGAATATAATAAAATGAAAGAGCACGCTATAGTGCGAAGAAAAATATTCAGTAGCTCGGTCCCCCTCAAATCAACCACTGCCTATACGTGTTGAACCATTTACGTCTACACCAGACATGCCCAATCTTTTTCAACTTGCGAACCACATTCGAAATTTATATTTATACTGTGAGCCGTATTAGCTTAATGGTTTTTTTTTTTTTTTGTTCATTTCGATAAAATATGCAATAGGTTTTATCGGATATAATATTGTTTTTGTTCACTAATCGTATGTGTTTAAAGTTCTGAATATTTCCACGCTATAAGGTTGATTTGTTTTCGTCAGGACCACATTTTTGTTTGCAAAAAATAATTCATTTGATTTAATTATTAAAATGTCTCAAAATAAAAAGCACAAAAATGCAAGCTTGATAAAATAAAGTTTTTTATAAATCATAAATAATAAATCATTTTTATAAAGTGGTCATGGGCCGGTTGGAACACTTCCGCGGGCCACGGGTTAGGCATGCCTAGACTACACCGTCATGCTATACGTCGTCGATAATGTAGATCATGGGCAGAAAACGGCGTTTTTAGAAAACTTGCTGGTATATTTCGTATATAATTGGTAAGATAAAACAATGTCTATGCGAGTCATTTAAGAAAAATTAATATTGTTAAAATATTGCATTTGCCCGAAATTTCCCGATTCCTCATACGCCGTCGCCGCAGACAGACGTTATATCGATGCTATTCCACTTTTTTTTTTTACATTTTGTAGCATTTTTAATAACCGCGAGACCACAGTATAGAACACGAACCTATGTGCAACCACGGCTGACTTACCGGCTGTTGACCAGTTCCGAGGACAGGGACAACGAATACTTTCTCATTTAATTATCCACTATGCCATTCATTTAATATCCCGCCGAGACGTGTTTGTTTTTTCACTGCGTTGGCGTTCAAAATTAAATCGAACACATTATTAATTTCAATCTCTTAACGGTTGCGGATAACAAATGCGGTATTCGTATGTAGGTATAGTACAGCTTATTATTTTCTTATATTATAATAATAATTGTCGATTTTGAAAATGACTGACTATTGCCTATTGGCTAAAACGGGCTTTTTACCCCCTTCAATTCATATAAGCGCTCGTATATATTATGGGTTTGTCTTATCCAGTCGAACACATAAAAATCGATTCGTCTGCCCAAGCAATCGCATACTCATATACCTACCGTTAAATAGTTTAAACTCATAGATTAACAAATGTATTTTCAAAATTGGTTTGTTCTGTTTGTTTTAAAAATTATTTTTGTTTAACCGAATTCTTCGCGAATACATCGATGTTATTGCAGAGGCCGTATAATATTCGCAGCACACACACCGCATTATACCGCGCCGCGTTGAAATCTCATTCGATATCGCTTCGATAATAATATTGTGTTATTCTGGAACGCGGCGCGTGTATATTCGCTGTACTCAAGACGACGATAATAATATTGTTGTTGTTGTTGTTGTTGTTGTTACGCAATAATGTACATGGAAGTTGTTAGTCGTGTGGGCGGGGGTAAACTCTCCCGGGTCATTTTATTAACATCCTAAATTGTATTTTATTTCACTAATTTAAATATTTATTTTTTTATTATGACGTATAATATACTTAACTTGTTCAAAATGTCCATATTTATATCAACGTAAACATTAATTATTATAATGCATTTTCAATTAAACTATTGGTTTCTATTTTATTGATTCGTATACTATTATTTTAAAAACTGTACGTCGACGGTTATTAAGTACAGGTGAAGTTATTCCAGGCTCGAGAGGGTTTACATAATAGTATACTGAAGTAGACCCGGGCGAGTTTACGTATTTCCTTCAGGTGAACAATAATGTTGACCCGGTTGAGTTTACAGGTCATTAAAATCGGGAGAGTGTACAAGTCGTGTGCTCGAGTTGTTTCCTTTGCTCGCCGTATACGATATTGGATCGCTTCGGACGTCTGAACTATTTGGGATCCGGAAAGATTTTTGATTACATATAAACACGAATTTTTTTCGTTTTTAAATTTTACTTTTTTATATTATATCTGTAGTGTTTCGGATAACCGTGAATAATTTAATTACTATCATAATATAGTTTAATGTAGTATACATACCTACGTTAAATATTCGAGCGATAATCTTCGATTAGGGGAATAGATAAAAAATAAAATAAAATAAGACTATACCGTCTGCAGTAGTCAATAAAATGTAAAAAGTTGTTAAGATATTATTACAACAGTAAGTAAGTAAAAGATATGACTGATTTATTTAGAATTTAGACGACTATATTATTTTATTATTATGTACTGTAAAATAATGTATTTGTTCGCGTGATAGTTAATTTTGCAGCCCATCAGTTAGCTGAATATATAATAATATTATTATTAGCTAATGTGCGTTAGGTTATTATTATTATTATTATTATTATCATACTGTAACCTATTTGTTTTATACCTACCTAATTATTGTTATATTTGAATTATTTTGATTCCGTATTACATACTCCTATATATTATATTAATTTAATTAATTATATATTATTAAGTAGTGATAATAATTAAGTACGTTATAATATTATATACAAAATCAGTATCGTTTGCCGAAAATCAGTAAAATAAAATTATTATGCGTATATGCGAGCAGACAATCGACAAACGGAGAGAGAGAAAGAGAGAGATCATTTGTAAACCTACCTATTTATATTACTACACATATATAGGCAATTTTATATAATGTACTTGATGTACGTATTCGTGTACGGTATACCTAAACAATTATAGTCTAATTTACCGTATACGTAGTAATAATGATTATTAATTTTCGTCTCCCATCCCTCCTCTCCGCTGTCCTTATTGTGAACCACTCGTATAATACGTATATATATATATATATATATATATATATATATATAGATATATATATATATAGATATGCGCGCCGAAATACATAATAATATGCGAAATAGGAAATCGCGCGCGCGGACGCATGTATTTGGCCACGATATAGGTGCTGGGTCTTTTATTTATTTATTTATTTTTTTTTTCCGTTCGTCATTAATATTGTAATACGCCTAATATTTAAATCATATTATAGTCGTTTCGTTCTCCGTTAGCGTGTAATATCGATAAATCTAACCATTATATTATTATTATTGTAATCTGTTTCGTCGTAATAATATATATATATATATATATATATAATTAAAATAATACTGTACAGCGTTGTTGTAATGCTTTGGAATATAATATATATATATATATATATATAATACATAGTTGTGCCTGATCAACTATTAGGATATAATATGTTAAATATAAACATGTTGATTTTAATAAATTAATAATTATTATTATATTATATTGTGCTGAACTAAAAATAAAAAACAAATTTTCTAATAAATGCTTATTTTTTTCCCCTCGTTTATTTGTTAATAATCTCCATGGCCGCATATAATATGTGTTCAAATGTTAACGTCAAACGTTTTGTCTAAACACACACTTTTGTATGATGTCCTATACTCCTATTATATATTTTATAATTTATCATTGTATACAATATTTTATATTCCTGTACCGGACGTTGTATGAATCAGAAATTGTCATATTTGATACCTTTATTTGGTTTTACACTTACCAGTTACCACTTACATACGTAGTATTATTATAAACTTGAATCGATTCAAATCCGTAGTCTGTAGGGAGCAAATGGATCGAGAAGAGAATGGACATTATGAACAGAACTCTGTCAGATCGATTTTTACATCTGAAGAAATATGTTTTTTTTTTTTTTATGAGAAATGTACAATCTGTGCAATAATATGAGAACAAGTAAATCTGATAAATAATAATATGCCTATGATAGAAATCCTCACACATAATTTGTTATTTAATTAACATTTAAATGATTAATGAGAAGATTCTATTTTTATTGTAACAGGTCACATGACTTAATTTCTTTTTATGCGTCTTACTGGGTTTTCAGGTATACGGTATACAGGTATACTGATATAGAATATTACTCTATGGTAAAGTTGAAGGCCATGTATTTTATAAGGTGATCTGTGCTGGGAGTCGAGTTTGGAATGGAATCGTTTGCAAAACAATAATGTATTAAACTGTACAGAATTTTGTACTATGGAAGAACATTATTAAGCGATTACCGCAGAATATACTTACTGTATAGGTAAAACGCCATCATGAATCATTAATGACTGACGATTTAGTTTTCTAATGAATTTTACGTGGATGCGTTTACAATATTTTATGAAAATTGTTGATGATAATTATACTTTCCATAGATGTTGTTTCTGTATAATTTATTGTTCACGGTGTACCTGCCTATTGTAAATCTTTTTTGATATGCTATGACTGCTATGAGTTGCATAAATTAATACATCTTAATAAAATCGATTAGTTGTGTCTGACATCTGTTGTTCCTATTAAGGAACTAGTATTTCCATACTATAGAGTCTAAAGTAATATCATATAAATAATAGGCAGTGGTGTAGTGGAGCGTATACGTGGGTATACGGCGTATACCCACTTCTTTGTTTTTCTGTTGGTGCGTATACTTATAGAATGGTATCTGATACACGGGTATACGGCGTATACGCACTTCTCTGTTTTTCTGTTACATATTAATAATCTTTTTTATTAAATATATAATAATTGATAAATTGACGTATACAATAAAATTATCATTGAACTGTATGATAGTACAGTAAATATGTTAAAAATTTTCGGCTTTATACAACCACTTACATAAAACTTCAAACGATATCGAAAAAGATCAAACATCTAGATCTAAATGTCTAGGATTATGTAAACGTTTGAGAAGTTCAGAATTTGTATTAGACTTGGTACTAATGTGTGACGTACACACGACAAAGAATTGTCTTATTTATCTCGTGAATTACAAAGTCGTTCAATTACATTGT